>JBBPBX010039336.1:0-29941 GCA_038048925.1 Garcialebias charrua
ATATATATATATACATATATATATATATATATATACTATATATATATATATATATATATATATATATATATATATATTTATATATATATATATATATATATATATATATCCACCTTATTCTTGGGGGTGTCACTGTAGAAGCGATAATGTGCCGTACTTCCGTTTGACCCCGGAAGTAGAATTTTTGCATTGGCTCCTCGTTGTTTGCTTGCTAATCTGCGCGCATCGTAGAAGTTCTGTTAAAGTTCTGTTTTCTGTTATTTTGAGCTAATATTGTCACGAAGATGTCTTGTGGAGCTCGGGTACCTGTTGCGCTGTTCGTGGCTGTATGAATAATCAGACGAAGCTGAATTTGTGGCTGCAACTAGTGTGTGTTGAACAGGCTCCGATAAGAAAAACCCGCATCCTTCTTTGTGGCTGGGCTACGAGAAACCACCTGAAAAAAGACTCTGTATCTTCCAGAAGATTGAGAACACCAGGTATGATTTAAGAGACAGCTTTTAGTGTTATGATTTTATGTAGTCAGTGATTAAATGATACTAATATTTTCATTCATAACTGGCAAATAAACACACGCACCTATATACAGTATGTATGCGTTTATTTATACATATCTATCTATATATCTATATATATATATAATATAGGTGTGTGTTTATATATATATATATATATATATATATATATATATATATATATATATATATATATATATATATATATATATATATATATATATATATATATATATAATATAGGTGTGTGTGTGTGTGTTCATAAATGAACCCTAATGTTTGTATAATGTACTTTTACTTTCAGATGGGCTTGATGAGAGTGTGGAGCTGCTCAACACCACCAGTCACATGCAGCATGACTGTTGGAATGTGGATTGACATAATGTCAGAACAAACCAACGACCTTATTCTATGGTTGCCCCGTGAAACAATTAAAGCAACATGTTTTGCAGAAAGCTAAAAACTTGGACTCCAGAAGTGAATCATACATGCAAATAACACTGTGAAATATTTATTGGCTGTTTCTCCCTCTGGAATAATCATGTTTATTTCAGATGCTTATGGTGGTAAATGCAGTGACAGGTATATAACACAGAACTCTGGGTTTCTGGACTATCTGCGTGCTGGAGATCAGGTGATGGGTGATCGTGGTTTCACAGTGAGGGACCTGCTGCAAGAGCTATGGTGTCAATTTAATCATTCCAGCATTCACACGCAAAGGATGCCAGCTTATTTCAAGTGAGAAGTGAGAAGACATTAAATGTAAACATTTTTCTCAAACATGTACAGTACTGGTGTACTTGCTGTAAACGTAACACAACTCTTAACATGTTTTTTTAAAGGATATGTTAACTATATTACATTAGAAAAGTATTTGCTAAAATGATTAATTTGTTATGTACAATAGTTGACTGTTAACCTTCTTACAAGGTTAGTTTTTTGTGTGCACTATATCAGTTAATTTTGGATTAAACTACTGTTTCCATCTAAATGTCACTTTTGTCATTATCAAGTTTTTAACCCTTGTGTTGTCCTGCGGGTCAAAAGTGACCCGCTACCATGTTTAGCTATAGAAAAAATACCTTAAACTATATTTTTCCAACTTGAAATTTTATGACTTTTCCTAAAGTGACCCCATCATTACAAAAAGTGATACTTTGTTTTTGTCTAGGTTTACATGTGGGCTGTACACCACTAGGGTCCAAAGATCGTCCTATGGGTCATTTTTGACCCGTGAATTATAAAGGCATTTAAACACCAGAAAAAAGTTCAAAGGCCACACACAAACTCTCTCTAACACACACACACACACACACACACACACACACACACACACACACACACACACACACACACACACACACACACACACCACACACACACATCAAAGACACTAGAACTTGCATTTGACCTGCACCTGCACTCTTGATCTGCAGCTAACCCCTCACATCACACAAGCTGCCAAGCAAAACAAAAAAACAAACTAAGAAATAATAAAGGCTGCAGCTGGGTCAGTCAAAAGAAAAAGGTGCCAGTTCTGCCCCTGGAAGAAGGACTGCAAGACAAAAGCTGTGTGCTGCACATGTGAGAAACACATCTGCAAAGCCCATTCTCACGTTCACACATACTGTCCTTCTTCTTCTTCTTCTTCTTCTTCTTTCGGCTTTTCCCTTTTCAGGGGTCGCCACAGTGAGTCATCCTCCTCCACCTCACTCTGTCCTCTGCATCCTCTGTCCTCACTCCAACTACCTCCATGTCCTCTCTAACTGCATCCATATATCTCCTCTTTGTCTTTTTCCTGGCAGCTGCATTTCTAACATCCTTCTACCAATATACCCACTGTCCCTCCTCTGGACATGTCCAAACCATCTCAGTCTGGCCTCCCTAACTTTATCTCCCAGTTGTTCAACATGTGCTGTACCTCTGATGATCTCATTCCTGATCTTATCCATCCTTGTCACTCCTAAGGAGAACCTCAGCATCTTCATTTCTGCCACTTCCAGTTCTTTCTCCTGTCTTTTTGTCAATGACTGTCTCCAGACCATACAACATAGCTGGTCTCACCACTGTCTTGTAAACTTTTCCTTTGACCTTTGCTGACACCTTTTTGTCACAAATCACTCCTGAAACTTTTCTCCATCCACTCCATCCTGCCTGGACTCTCTTCTTCACCTCTTTACCACATTCCCCATTTTCCTGGACAGTGGACCCCAAGTACTTGAAGTCCTGCACCTTTGTGACCTCTGCTCCTTGTAGCCTCACTGTTCCACTGGCCTCCCTCTCATTCACACACATGTACTCTGTCTTACTACGACTGACTTTCATTCCTCTTCTTTCAAGTGAATACCTCCACCTCTCCAAGTTCTCTTCCACCTGTTCCCTGTTCTCACCACAGATCACAATGTCATCTGCAAACATCATAGACCATGGGGATTCCTGCCTGACCTCATCTGTTAGTCGGTCCATCACCAGAGCAAACAAGAAGGGGCTCACATACTGTCCTACATGTGATAAATATAGTAGAAGTTGAAAATTGTTCACAAAATCAAGCAACATTTTGTTTTTTTGTTGTGTTATGAGAGAAGTATTTTTATAATTCACTTCCTAAAAAATATTTAAAAAATAAACGTGACAAAAAAGTTCCAGATTGTTGACTGTTTTTTCCCTTTCAATATAAATAATTCAGAAATAATTACTTTACATTTATATAATAGCCATAATAAACCTTTACTGTGTAAAATAAAACTGTTTTGACAGTTGGTTTGTGGTAAAAAAAAAAAAGTGTAATACTGTTAACTGGTGATTGTCTTTTTGTATTGTGTAACAAAAATACATGATAAAAAAATATTAAAAAAATAAATAATTGAGATGCATTGATAAATAGGTTGTTTCATCATGGAAAATGGATTTTGGATTTAAAGTTCAATAAAGCTGCTTTATTTTGGGTCTTTGGTAGTGCGGGTCATTTTTGACCCGTAGGACAAGGGGAGTAAACAGAATGTTAAGATCGCACAAGGGTTAAAGATCGTTTCCTGTCTATTTCATTATTTGTTTTCATTTACTGTATTTTATTAAAAGTTCTCAAGGTGCTTCATTTGTGAATCAGTAAAGTATTTGTCAAAAGAAATGTCAAGCTCCAGGTGCTCAGTTGGTGTCCAGATAAACATCTTGCAGCTCAAAAGTCCAAAGCAACATCATTGTTAGCTGGACCTGGAGATGTGGATTTTTAATGCTTAGACTGGGCTTTATGTTTGTTTAAATAAAGTGTCCCACCTCTCTTAACATAACAGGACCAACCTTGTTACTGTGAAGATACTAGTAAGCTTCAGAGCTTTTCAGATTGCTCATCGCTTCGCCATCTGAAGCAACTGTCAAAGTAGCTAAGTATGCTAGTAGCTAAACATGCTAGTCTACGTTATTTTCGGCCACTTCTTCAAGTCGTCCTCCCACCCCTCAACAGCTGTAGGTAGCGGTAAAACAATATCTCTACATTTGAGTTGTGATAGTTTGTGTTCCCACATATTTTATGACCTAAAACCTCTGACGAAAACCGGTTAGCGCGTTGCTAGCGTGTAACAAAAGTGCCGGTTCTGACTTTCGGCGGAAGTCGTTCACATAATTCGCGCAAGGCATCATGGGGCGTAGGAATAAGGTGGATATATATATATATATATAAATAAACGCACACAGCATACATATATAGGTGCGTGTGTTTATTTGCCAGTTATGAACGAAAATATTAGTATCATTTAATCACTGACTACATAAAATCATAAAACTAAAAGCTGTCTCTTAAATCATACCTGGTGTTCTCGATCCTCTGGAGGATACAGAGTCTTTTTTCAGGTGGTTTCTCGTAGCCCAGCCACAAAGAAGGATGCAGGTTTTTGTTTTCGGAGCCTGTTCAACACACACTAGTTGCAGCCACAAATTCAGCTTCGTCTGATTATTCGTACAGCCACGAACAGCGCAACAGGTACCCGAGCTCCACAAGACATCTTCGTGACAAAAATTGGCTCGACATAACAGAAAACAGAACTTTAACAGAACTTCTATGATGCGTACAGATCAGCAAATAAACAACGAGGAGCCAATGCAGAACTTCTACTTCCGGGGTCAAACGGAAGTAAGTCCCATAATCGCTTCTACAGTGACACCCTCAGCAATAATGTGGATATAAAAATAATAATTTAACATTATTGATCGGAGGAGCAGACTGCTTTGAGTTTAACTTATTACATAATTATCATTATTAGGATTCTGGACATGTTTCCAGAATTGGTCCTAAAGTGCAGGTGCAAATTCCAGGCTGAGCTGAGCCAGGCTGAACATTGCTGTGCAGGGCTGAGCAGAGTTGGGGCTGATTAGGAGCAGTTCAAATGGGGCATTAGAGTTAATTAGAAAACCAACCTGTGGTCTGAGACCTGACAGACAGATCACAGTTTGGCTGTAAAGTTTGTTTTACCTTCAGGCTTCCACCTTAATTTCACTCATCCACAGAAATCCTCGGATGACTCTGCAGCTGTGAGTACAGGGACGGGTGGATGTCTCTTTTTAAAGATCCTCTAATTTTGAATGTGAACAAGACAAAACGCTTGTTGGCTTTTGAAGGAAGAACAAATATTGACAAGCGGATTGCAGATGCAACACTAACTCTGTTTACATGAAGGAACACGGTGTCCTCTAGAACTCGGGGAGACTTAAGTCCTTCAAAGCTTGCAGGGAGATGATGCAAATCTTTAAGTCTGTGGAGGTGAGGGCAGTTTGCTTTGCAGCAAGATCAAATCACGGGTTCAAAAATGTAAGAAAAGAAACATTATAAAAGATTGTCTTAGACAGTGCCTGTGCTTGAGCAATACATTTCCCCCCAATTATTATTATTTTTTTATTGCATTTATGGTTTCTGTATCAATCGCCTGATCTGCTTTAACACAGAGGTCGAGGCACTGAATGGTCCACTGCTCCTCTTGATGACCATCAGAACCATATCTAATTTTTTTATAGGTCAATTTTAAAATGTCACACATTCTCTCCATCTCACTGACCAAGATTAAAATAAAAACACACTTCAAGCCATTTACAGATACTCACTGGTTCACAGATATTAAGAAGATTTGGGATAAAATACAACTAAAGGTGTTTCATATTCATTCAACCTTTATTTAAACAGATAAGTCACATTGAGCCTCGATGACTCATTTACAAGTAAGATCTGTTGGACAGTCAATAAACGTGTTGAAAAATTACACATGGGGTTTGGAGACAAAAAAAATTCCAAACGCATTTTTGACCTTTGCTTGAGGGTAAAAAATGTGGTAATGAAAAAAAGTCTCGCAAACAAGCACATAATGACGCCGACATAATGCAGGGGGGAGGACTCAAAAGCAGATGAGCAGCCAGCCGGCAGAGGCACTGCAGAGCTCAGATAAAATCACTCAGTTCATATACAGTACCATATTTCCGGTCTATAAGTCACACCTTTTTGCCTAATTTGCATGCCCTGTGACTAATAGAGAGGTGAGACGTGTGAATAGATTTTTTCCCATATTTTTAGACCAATTTTTGGCTCGTTGGCCGTTTTTCATTTTGGCAAAAAATGATGCAGTACCACTTTCGGCCACTAGGGTAAACCGACCGTTCCCACCTCATGTGTCCAAAGGCAGCCACCCCTGGTCGGACACACAATAGCCGTTTTCGCACTGCACGGCCCTCCCCAGCCCAGCTCATCCCTGGTTGGCCCAGAGCCCGACCTGGCCCGCCCTCGCTCATTACGCATTGTGCGGAGAGCTGCCTTGAAGTGGGTGGAGAGTTCTCTTGAAGTGGGTGGAGTGTTCTTGTGTGCGTGCATGGTGTGTGTTAAGAGGTGGAAAGAGAAGGGACGCTGCTAAAAAATATTTGTTAGCTGAATATATATATTAGTGTTTTTGAGTTTAATGTTTGTTAATAACTGATTACAAATCAGCTTATTTTACATGTGCGTAGCAAGGATTTTCAGAGGGGCGATCCATTAAAAAATAAAGTGGACCTACAAAAGGCAAGATGCCCAGTAGCTCACTGGTTAAGCGTTGGGTTGGCACGCAGAGCCTTTTCTTGACGCGGGTTCGAATCTCACTCGGTTTGGTTGAAACTTATTTAACGTTTGTCTTTTATTGGATAAAAAAATGAGGACTGAGATAAAAAAAGGAGTTTGTGAAACTCCTTTTTTTATGCAATAAAAGACAAACGTAAAATAAGTTTCAACCGAACCGAGTGAGATTTGAACCCGCGTCGAGAAAAGGTTTGATGCGCCAACCCAACGCTTAACCAGTGAGCTACTGAGCATCATGCATTATGTAGGTCCACTCTATCTTTTAACGGATCGCCCCTCAGAAAATCCTTGCTACGCGCGAGTACAATAAGCTGATTTGTAATCAGTTATTAACAAACGTTAAACCCAGAAACACTAATATATATATTCAGCTAAAAATTTTTTTTAAGGGTTTCTGTAGTTAAATTTTAATGAAATTCAGCTTGCGCTGAGGTTGTTGTTAGAACGAGCTGATGACTCAACACGCAGCAGTTCCGCCCCTTCTGCAAACAACAAATCAAATGTGAGCAGTACATGACGTCAAACTGGGCCCGGGAGCTCGGCCCGATAAGAACCTGCGTAGGTGGAGTTCCAAAACGCGGGCTCCCGCCGGCCCGAGCAGGCAAATGCTAACCACACGAACCTGGGTTAGAAGCAGGGTGGGGCCGGGGAGGGCCGGGGAGGGCCGTGGAGGGCCGTGCAGTGCGAAAACGGCTTCTGTCGCTGCCCGGCCTCCTGCTCTGGAGGTAAGTTAGCTGTGTTTGTAAGCAAAAATGGTTACTATTTATCTAAATAACTCGTGAACTACTGGACAGATTTTCTTTAAACTTACAGTAATTGTAATAAAATAAAAGTAATTATTTGGTATTCATTTACAAACTGTTAGCTGTTGGAATTGTTTGAGATAAAATTCAATGTTTTATGGGCATAAACGTGTTGCAGCTAGCTTTGTTGTTTTTCCGTGTACTGTATATTTTAGCAAATAGCTCATAAACCACTCGGCAGATTTTCTTTAAACTTACAGAAAGTAATTATTTGGTGTTAATTTACAAACTGTTAGCTGATGGAATTGTTTGAGATAAAATTTGATGTTTTATGGGCATAAACATGTTGCGGTTATCTTCATTTTTTTCCTGCCACTATTTATCTAAATAGCTCATAAACCACACCGCAGATTTCCTTTAAACTTACAGAAAGTAATTATGTGGTATTCATTTGCAAACTGCTAGCTATTGGAATTTTTTTAGATAAAATTTGATGTTTTATGGGCAGAAACGTGTCGCGGCTAGCTTTGTTTTTTCCTGCTACTATTTATCTAAATAGCTCATAAACCACACCGCTGATTTTCTTTAAACTTACAGAAAGTAATTACAGTATTTGGTGTTCATTTACAAACTGTTAGCTGTTGGAGTTGTTTGAGCTAAAATTCTATTAATTTATAATTTATTCTTGTAGTGTGCTACCGTTTAGAAGACGTCAAATCGAAACAATTTAAATCCAGCAGATTTGACCATTACGTGAATTTATTAAGGAACGGTTAAGCTAAGACACATCTTTGCTATAATTTTTTTTCTCCATTTATAGATGGCCTCCCTTCACACCTTATAGCCATCCTCTTACTCCAATATATATATATATTTTTTTTAAAGAGAGAAAGAAAGAAAAGAGAAAGTAAGACAACAAATCAACAATTATCAACCAAAAGAGCACAAGGCAAACACACCCAACCTCCGTCCACAATCCTGCAAAGCACATGACAGAACACAACAATGGAACATACATGCATAAAGACTAATAATATTCATGAGCTTGCAGTAGAATTCTATAAATACACATACCCATACCTACAAATATATATATATAGTATACATACATATACTTTTATATTCATTCATATACCCATCTACATATCTGCATATATCTATATATACATCCCTGCATCCATTTGTGTGTGGTTGTGAGCATGCATAAGTGAATAAGGTTCCTCCAATAGAACATTTAGTAGCGACTGTGAAGCATCAGAGATCCGTCCCCCCAAAGCCCTTTGCTATAATTTTCAGCAGACAAATAATTGTTTTTACCGTGTTAATCTTGTTAAAAGTCTTTCTGTGCTCGTTCGCTCTGTGGCCGCCATTTTCAACAAGGCAAATGAGGCGCTGACGCGTCGCGTAGCGGTGACGCATAATAGATGCAACTTAAATAAAGGTGCAACATGTTTATGAATTTTTCTAATTTATTGCCAATAATTGGACAAAGCGACTTATAGAAAGGTGCGAGTTATCAGGCGGAAAATACGGTAGTTCCCTCTGGAGAGATATGTGCACTCATGGGGGTGGGGGGGGGAGCTGCTGAGGACGGCCAGAGACGAATCCAGAGTCCTGAAATGATGACAGAATGTTTATTCAGCTGGGCTCCTCTGAAAAGTCTGTGGAATTCCTCAGTAGAAGGTTTGGGAGGGTGAGAGCTGTCAGGTTTACAAAACTTCTACAGGAGTGTTGAGATAAGACGGCCAGTCAAGGCCAGTCAGTGAGCCAAATTTCAGATAAACACGATTGTTTTGAGGACAGGCAGAACTTTAATGACATCTACCTTCAGTCTGTGTCGGTCCACTCGCTTCAGAAATGTCCAAATTAAATTACCACACCAATGGAACGTGCCTGAGAAAATCCCCAAGATCTAATCCATTCAGCCAAAAGTCTGGTTTCTCGAGACATGAACCAAGCCATCATGTAAGGCAGGCAGCCTGACCAGGTCCAGATTAGCCACCGTCTTCCTTGTGTGTTGATAGACCAGGAACCAGCCGAATCCAAAAAGCAGGAACCAGTTATCATAAATCCAATTAAATATGCGTCCTTAAGATCCACAGATGACAGCAGAGATAGACACGTCATCAAGTCTTCCAAGTCGATGAGATATCCAGCTGTGTGCATGCCAACAGGGCAAATCGGCTCGCCTACAGCCTGTCTTCTTTTTAAAGAAATGTTATCAGTTGTGTTGAGGGACCAACTGACCAAATTGAAGTCCATAGTTATGATTCAGAAGATTTTGTAGAAGAGAGGCTCTCAGACAGTTTCACAGACAAGACATAGCAAAAGCAAAGCAGAGACGGAGAGGAGACGTCCTGCCCTTAAATATATATATATAATACAATATAATATGATGTGTTAAACACCAGCCTGAACATGAGTCTGTTGTGAGCAGGTGGGTATGAATACATCAGCTTAAAGGCAAGAGATCAGCAGCATGGATAATCAAAATGTGTTTATGTTTATTAAATTTGTTCATTTTTTTTTACAAAAGAAACAATACAAGACAATCTCATAAATGATAGTGTACAAAAAAAATGAAAGGTAGCAGAAAGAAGAATAAATCTTATTATATCTGCCCCTTACTTCCAACAATCAGATTAAACAACAATAATCAACCATGTAAACAATAATAATCTTCAACCAACTTTTTCCAACAATCAGATTAAACAATAATAATCTTCAACCAACTTTTTCCAACAATCAGATTAAACAATAATAATCTTCAACCAACAGTACAAAATGACTAACTCTTTCTAATTTTCTAACTAATACAATACACATTACGCTATTTCATTTTTTTTAACACATTTGTTTTGATCATTTTTTTAAATGTAAACATTGACTTGGCATTTTTAACTACATTCTCCAAGCCATTCCATAATCTAATTCCCTGGATTGAGGTAGAACGTCCCTTCAAACTAGTTCTGAATTGTGGTTTTACAAACAACTCTGTCCCCTTAAGATTATAACAACTTTGTCTTTTAACAAAGTGCATTTGGATATTTAAAGGTAATGCATTATTTTGAGCCTATACATAACTGATAAAATATTATAGTCTACCAAATCATGGAACTTCAATAACTTTAGTTGATAAAATAATGTACAGGTAGTCCCCGACTTACGAGCGCTCTGACCTACGAGGTTCCGGACTTACGAGCTGGCGAATTTTTGGAAAAAACGCAAAAAATACGAGTTTTTCTGTGTTTTTTCACCACAGTTCGTTAGCTAAACATGTGGACACACGTTTCCGATCATTTTTATGCACTCGTAAGCAGTTTTTCGATGAAAAACGAGTGTTTGTAGTCGCGCTAGCAAAACCGTTCCAACTTACGAGCGAAATTCCGGACTTACGAGACACGTGGCGGCCGTTCCGAATTACGAGATTTCCATGTTACGAGCAACTCGTTGTAACGGAACTCGCTCGTAAGTCGGGGACTACCTGTACTTGATGGATGACGGTAATGTTTTCTAGTGATAATTCTTACAGCTCTTTTCTGTAATACAAAAATAGGCTTTGTGATTGTTTTACACGCATTCCCCCAAACATCAATACAATAGATTAAGTGTGGAACAATGATTGTGTTATACAACAAATACAGAGCTTTATCATTCAATAGGTCTCTGACTTTGTACAGTACTGCAATCGATTTAGCTATTTTTATTCTTACAGAATTTATGTGTTGTTTCCATGTCAGTTTGTCATCAATGATAACACCCAAAAACTTCACCTCACTCACTCTACAAATCTCAACATCCTCAATTTTGAGTGGAACATCAACAGTTTTCTTTTTATTACCGAATATCATGTAATTAGTTTTTTCTAGATTTAATGATAATTTATTTTAAACCAAGTTTGTATCTTGACAAATTCTGTCTTTATCAATTCCAACATTTGTTCTATATCTTCACCTAAACAGAAAAAAGTGGTATCATCAGCAAAAAGTACACATTTAAGGAGTCCTGACACATTTACCAAGTCATTCACATATAAAATAAAAAGCTTTGGTCCAAGTACAGAGCCTTGGGGAACTCCACATGTGATATTACAGAGGTCAGATCTTACATCATTTATTTGTACAAATTGTTTCCTATCTTTTAAGTAGCTAGATACCCACTGTAATGCTGGTCCTCTAATACCATATTTGTTCAGTTTTTCAAGGAGAATGGTGTGATCAATAGTATCAAATGCTTTTTTTAAATCAACAAAAATACTGACACAATATTGTTTTTGATCGACAGCAGTAGTTATTTGTTCCATTAATTCCATGAGAGCCATTGATGTAGAGTTTTTTGATCTAAACCCATACTGACTGTTGCTTAGAATATTTTGTTTATCTATAAATTGATCTAGTCTGTTTACAAATAGTTTTTCAAGAATTTTTGAAAACTGTGGTAACAAGGATATAGGTCTATAATTGTTGAATACACATTTATCACCATTTTTAAAAAGAGGAACGACCTTAGCTACTTTCATATTATCTGGAAATATTCCTGTTGAAAATGATAAGTTACATATGTATGTGAACGGCTCAATAACATGGCTCATTATGTCCTTCACAAACATCATATCCATGTCCACCCAGTCTTTCGATCTCTTGTCTGTAAGATGTTTTACTACATTCATTATTTCCTCTTTGTTAGTTCCATTTAGAAAAATACTATTTGCACAACCTGTAATTGAGTGGATCACATTTTTATCTACTTTTGGTATCTTAGCTGCAAGGCTTGATCCAACATTCACAAAATATTGATTAAATCCATTTACAATTTCATTTTCATCATGAATTTCATCGTTGTCTTTTACAAAATATTTTGAAATACCAGTTTTTGCTTTATGATTCTTCAGGACACTATTCATTACTCGCCATGTTGCTTTCATATCACCATTACTTTTATCTAATAATTTACTATAATATTCTTTCTTATGTTTCCTTATAATCCCTACTAATTTATTTTTATACTTTTTATATTTTTCTTCAGCGCTCTGACTTCGCAATTTCAAGAAACATGAATACAAATAATTCTTTTTTTACAAGCATTTCTCAACCCTTTTGTCATCCATGGTTGATCAATCGTATTTCTCTTTGTGTAATTTGTTTGCACACAATTCTTTTCATACAGAGCTTCCAGGATATTCATAAACTCATCATATGCTCTGTTCGCATCATCAACATACACATCATTCCAGTCTTGTTTATCTAGATCCTCTTTCAATTTTTCCAAAACTTTTTTTGACGTGTTTATGATCTTTTTCTTCATTGTGACTGCTTTTGTGATGCTTTGATCATTTTTATAGATTGTGAAAACTGGTAAATGATCACTTAAGTCGGTCGTTAAGATACCACCTATCACGTCCCCATTTGTTATATTTGTGAAAATATTATCAATTATTGTGGCACTATGAGTTGTAATTCTTGTTGGCTTTGATATCAATGGATACATATTTAAACTGTACATTGAGTTTATAAATGTGCTTATGTTATTTGAATCTGTTTTATTTCCCATATCAATGTTAAAGTCTCCACACAAAAAAACATTTTTATTAAAACTCTTCTCCATTAGCTCCAAGATTTTATCCGTGAATATTTCTATATTTGCTCCTGGTGATCTATATACACAACTTATTATTATGTTTTTATCGTTTTTGTTTATTATTTCTATTGTTATCATTTCCATAATATTATCAACTATTATTGACATTTCACTATTTAATTTACATTTTATTTCATTATTGACAAATAGAGCGACTCCACCACCTCTTTTATTATTTCTGTTCATATGATATAATTCATACCCCTCGATGTGAATATTACTTGTGTTATCATCATTGAGCCATGTCTCTGACAGCGCTATTATTGTAAAAGTTCTATTTAACTGTTTTAAGTAATCTGTTATTTTGGATATGTTTGCATTTATACTTCTGCTATTAAAGTGAATAATAGAGAGAACTCCATTTGATATATTGATGTCATTAAACTGCTCTTCATTATAATATTCGCTATCTTTTATTACAGGAAAAAAATTTGCATCAATCACATTTTCAACATTATATATTTTAGGTTCTGAGTCTTCGTATGTTGTCATGTTCTAATGTATTTGTTCATTTCACTGTATATTTTATCCATTTTGAGTGTGAGTTGCTTCATTGATTTGTAATTTTTCATCTCCCGTGTTCATCCAGATCCGTCAGCTCTTTTATCATTTTAGGCTGAGACCCTTCCTTTGTTTTGATAAAGATGTATCTATTTCTTGTCCATGTTGATGCTATTTTGTTTTTGTTTTTTAACCACCTTGCTTCCTTTGCAATTTTTCCATTTTTTTGGTTAGATAATAATAATAATGTGTTTGTCTGTCATCTGTGTATGTTTCCCATACACAGACGAAATTCGTCTCTGCTTTTAACCCAACCACCCCAGGTGGTGCAGTGAGCAGCCAGAGGGCGCTCGGGGAGCTGGAGAATTAGGCGTGCACTCATAGACACCCCAAGGTGTGTAGTGGCCGGGACGCGAACCCGCGTCCTTCGGGTCCCAAGTCAAACGCCCTAACCACTACACCATCTTGGCTCGTTCATTTATGTAAACGTTTGATCCCTTCAGATTTCTTTTATTCTGCATAACATAGTTTTTTGTATTCCTGCTAATGAACTTGACGACTACTGATGGTTTGAATCTTGATGAATTACTGGGCAGGGTGTGACAGAACGAAATGTCCCCATAGTTTATATCAATGTTCCTTTCCTGTAAGAAAGTAACTACATGTTCCTCCAGAGTCTCTTGTTCTTCCTGAGATTCATACTCATTTGGGTCACTGTTATTGGGAGCTCTTTTATGTGTCCGACACTTACTAACATTGCCGAGACCTCACTCATCCAGCACACTCACTCTTTGCCCCACTCCCCTCAGGACGGAGGTTGAGGAGCATCAAGTGTAGAACCACTAGACTGAGGAACAGCTTCTACCCTGAGGCTGTTAGACTCATGAATAAATAAAAATAAAATAAAAAATAAACACTGCAAAATATCACATTGTGCTGATGCTGATCTGTTTTCTTGTTGCTGTGTTCATCTGTGTTCATCTGTGACCATCTGCTCATACAAACTCATGTTCGTGCCGCTGTTTATTCCCACTATATTAGGCTTAGTGTATTAATAGTTGATGTTTTTCTTAGTTAATTCTAGATGTTATTACTGTTTTTCTCTTGCATTTGTTGTTGGATGTAACTGGGACCCCGTGTACATAATCTCGTTTTCATCACATGTACCACATGCGGTGCAAATGACAATAAAGACTCTCTGACTCTGACTCTGACATCAAGTCCTGAGATCACCAAGTTGTCTTGTTTTGTGTATTGTTCTAAATCCTCTATTTTTCATTCTAGTTCAGCAATTTTATTGTCTTTGCTAATTATCAGTTCTTTCAGTTCTCTTATGTCTTTAACCAGACCGGCCTGGGAATCCATTTTTTTGGTAAAATTTTCTATTTGTCCACTCATAAAGTTGAGTGATTCTTTAAAGTCTTGCATTTCTACTGAGTTGTTTCCCTCCGGGTCTGGTGACTTTTGTCCTCTATTTCTCATATTTACAGAGTCTGGTGACTTTTGTCCTTTACTTCTCGTCATACTTACAGAGTTTGTAATCTAATGGTAGCAGGTCTCTGGTTTGTTCCACGAGGCTCACAGGCCTAATGATGGTGCACTCCAGGTGGCGTTCACGGCTCTCGGCCCACTCGCGGCACTCGGCCCAGCTCGAAGCTCCAGGTGGTGTTCACGGCTCTCGGCCCACTCGCGGCGCTCGGTCAAGCTCGAAGCTCCAGGTGGCGTTCACGGCTCTCGGCCCACTCGCGGCGCTCGGCCCAGCTCGAAGCTCCAGGTGGCGTTCATGGCTCTCGGCCCACTCGCGGCGCTCGGCCCAGCTCGAAACTCCAGGCAGCGTTAACGGCGCTCGACCCACAAACTCCAGGTGGCGTTCAAGGCGCTCGGCCCACGTGTACCACCGCGCTACCACTGTAGCGTGCTTTGTTGTATTCTTTCGCTGCAACAAAGCACCTCCAGCGTGCCAGCCCGTAGCTACGCTAGGTTAACTCTCGGCAAAAACTCACGGACACGTTGGCTTGTAGATTCATAATTCTGAATCGCATGTTCCAGTCCATTTTCCGCAGCTTTTTCAGCGCTCCTCTCTGCACATCCAGCGCAAAAAACTGCAAGTACAAGCTCTCCAAATACTCCTTTGGAGGTAGTACTGGCAGGAGCCCGACTAAAAACATCCACTCTGCTCAGCCGCCATCTTGGATCTGTAAGGTGTCTCTTCAAACTGGATGATGACCTCACTGCTATGGAAAGTAATTAGTATGTATGTGGTCTTTGCAGGGACTTGGCAAGGTCTTCCGGCACATACTAACCATACAAGTGGTTCCCAAATACGAATAATACAGTGTGTTAAGACCAGTATGTTTTTCAGTGTATACAAAATTAAGGGTGGCTCATTAACATGGCAGGAGGGTACTGAGGTTCTGGGAGGAAGGTGGGGGAGCATGGAAAATGGGATGGCAGTGATGCAAAGGTAGAAGTGTCCTCATTTCCTTTACCACAAATATCTATCTATCTATCTATCTATCTATCTATCTATCTATCTATCTATCTATCTATCTATCTATCTATCTATCTATCTATCTATCTATCTATCTATCTATCTATCTATCTATCTATCTATCTATCTATCTATCTATCTATCTATATCTATCTATCTATCTATCTATCTATCTATCTATCTATCTATCTATCTATCTATCATCTATCTATCTATCTATTTTTTTTATTTTTTTATTGTTGACTTATTGATCAATTTGAAAATACCATAAAACCAATTCTCAAAATGAGTTTGGAACATTTAGCCACCTGTTAGCAGTCTTCTGGTTACTCCAGGACGCTCTACCATGGAGGCTGTTAACCAAACACTCAAACTAGTGACACAAACTTAAACAAGAGCAATTACTGCTATTGTTTTACCATTTTAAATTATGTAATGTCTTTACTTTTACGTTACACATTAGCTTTGGGTTAAGTTTAAATTCTGTTTTTCTTTGAGGAGTACCATAGTATCAAAGCTGCACCATTCTCTGCCTGTTAAACAACAGAACAGTAACATGTTTCAAAATACAGCTTTATTTCTTTGGTTTGCAACTTACAGACGACGTTCCAGACGACCCCGTAGTCCCTGCAGTGGGTGACAGCTGTGGATTCTGTGTAGCAGTCCTTCCACAGGTTGGACCAGTACCAAGCCACCTTGATGATGTAAGAACCACCTTCACCTCCTACTTGACTGATTCTCCAGTCGTCCATCGCCATGGTGCACAACACAAATATCCATCCCAACGATGAGATCAAGAAACCAAATATTTGGATATAACGCTTCCTCATTGCTAAATTGAAGAAATGTGTTAAAGGAGCATCTGAAAAACAGTCGGAACATACACTTGGATGTTTAGCTGTACACGTCAGATCAGAGGGTGGAGAGGATGAATGTGAGTTTGTGTTTCTGGTGTTGATAGGGGCTCTGGAAGATGGGTAAGATGTTTTCAGTAAACTTTAGGGAATATGCCTCATGTTTTGGGAATGCTTTACCACCTCAAGCTACACTTTTCAGTTGATACTTTTCCATTTGATGAAATACATGACCATATGTGTTTACATTTTAGAGTCAGAGTCAGAGTCAGAGAGTCTTTATTGTCATTTGCACCGCATGTGGTACATGAGATGAAAACGAGATTATGTACACGAGGTCCCAGTTACATCCAACAACAAATGAAAGAGAAAAACAGTAATAACATCTAGAACTAACTAAGAAAAACATCAACTAGTAATACACAGCAGCACGAACATGAGTTTGTATGAGCAGATGGTCACAGATGAACACAGATGAACACAGCAACAAGAAAACAGATCAGCATCAGTATGATGTGATATTTTGCAGTGTTTATTTTTTATTTTATTTTTATTTATTCATGAGTCTAACAGCCTCAGGGTAGAAGCTGTTCCTCAGTCTAGTGGTTCTACACTTGATGCTCCTCAACCTCCGTCCTGAGGGGAGTGGGGCAAAGAGTGAGTGTGCTGGATGAGTGAGGTCTTTCATGATGCAGGTGGCTCTTTTCCTGCATCTGGAGGTGTAAATGTCTGTGATGGTGGGGAGACTGACTCCAACAGACTTCTGTGCAGCCTTCACCACTCTCTGCAGAGCTTTCCTCTCTTAGTCACCAGAAAATACAGTTTTAAAGTAAAGTATTGGAAGGTTTATTACCAACCAATAGTGTTATGTTGATTATGTGTAAGATTGTTTGAAAAATGAAAGCCAAAGCGCTGCTATCTACAGTAAAGACCCAATAAAAATCAGAAAACACAGTACAGTATCTGTGAAATCAAGCAGAAATAAAAACAGCGCAATTGGCTAAAACATTTTTCCCTTTGAGTTACAAAATATTTATGTTTGTACAGTACTACATAAAACAAGATATAATGTCTCAAAACACCAAAGTTAATGCTAAATAATCCAGTTAAAAATCCAACAATGTTCAGGTCATCTTGACGGTTTCTTTCCCCACAAACAGCTCACTCACATAGTAGAAAAAAACAGTTTGCTGGTGATAAGATGGCCTCCGGGGCCCGCCCTCTCCCCTGTCAACTCCTCTGAAGCAGCCATGCCAAAGTGGTTCAAAACACCAAAGTTCATGCTCAGTTTGTTGGTGGCGCCTCAGAGTGAAGAAGTCCTTTGTATGAAGGATGAAATGTCTCAGAAATAAAAGAAACCGTCCAGATGACCTGACTGATAAAATGTACATGTACACAATAATACACGTATACAATTTGAGGTACTGGCATTGTACAATAACCACAAACATGTACAACCAACCAAATTATTTATCTTTTTATTTTTTCCATATAAAATACACTTTTTTACTACTTACAAAACAGTGATAAAGTTGCAAATGTTTGATTAAAATGGTATGGACCATGCTTTAGATGATGCCGTTTTATAATTGTAATTTCCAGTTGCAGTCAAGATGTTTACATACACCCATCATGGTCTTTATTGACATAGTTTCAGGCTGTTAACAGATTTGAATTTTTTTATTTTTAATATAGGAATTATAATACAACATAAAACTTGAATGAATTAAAAAAAATGGGTGTGCATGTTGTGGATTGATTCCTCCCACAATAATAAATATATACAATACATATGTTTACCAATTTATTTGAGCAAGTTGTGTAGAAAGGTTGTAGAATGAGACAGCTATGACAGGAAATATATTTGGAAGAGTCATGGTGAGGTTTTATAACAGTCACATTTATTCATTTATTTTTAATTACACTTGATCTTAGTCAAAAGGCCGAGAAGTGATTTATTTTTAATTAAAAGCCACGCCCACTTTAACCAATCATTACCAGATTAAATTAATTAAACAATAGATGTTTAAAACTGGAACACCTCTGGGTGTTTCAACAGAAGAATGACTTCAAACACACATTAAAACCAGTCTGGATAAAGCAGACTAACATTAAGACTTTGAACTCTCCTTCCACAGCACAAATCCAATAAAAAAAATGGGAGACGTTTAAAACACACATGGGCAATATATGGCCTGATGGCCAAAAAAGACCCTCTCAACATCCTTAACTGAAAACAAAAAATAAAAATAATTTGATGATATTCTGCATTTTCCGTAATCAATGAAACCTAAAACAATAAAAATGTAAATAAAGTAAACTTCTTAAACAAAAACATGTTGAGCCTTTTAAATTAAAACAGCCAAAACTTTTTTTTGCCTTGCAATTCATTTTTTTTGGTGTGTTTTCAGAACTAGACTTAAATTTAAAGAATCCATAAAGCAAATGTATCCACAATATTCCTGAGGGTGTCACTGTAGAAGCGATTATGGGACTTACTTCCGTTTTGACCCCGGAAGTAGAATTTCTGCATTGGCTCCTCGTTGTTTACTTTCTAATCTGCGCGCATCGTAGAAGTTCTGTTAAAGTTCTGTTTTCTGTTATTTTGAGCTAATATTGTCACGAAGATGTCTTGAGGAGCTCGGGTACCTGTGGCGCTGTTCGTGGCTGTAAGAATAATCAGACGAAGCTGAATTTGTGGCTGCAACTAGTGTGTGTTGAACAGGCTCCCAAAACAAAAACCTGCATCCTTCTTTGTGGCTGGGCTACGAGAAACCACCTGAAAAAAGACTCTGTATCCTCCAGAGGATCGAGAACACCAGGTATGATTTAAGAGACAGCTTTTAGTGTTATGATTTTATGTAGTCAGTGATTAAATGATACTAATATTTTCGTTCATAACTGGCAAATAAACACACGCACCTATATATGTATGCTGTGTGTATATTTATTTATATATATATATATAATATAGGTGTGTGTTGTGTTTATTTATATATATATATATATATATATATATATATATATATATATATAATATAGGTGTGTGTGTGTGCTTATTTATATATATATAGATGTGTGTTTATAGATCTATATATATAATATAGGTGTGTGCGTGGGTTTCTTTTATATAGGTGTGTGAATTTATATATATATATATATATATATATATGTGTGTGTGTTTAGTTATACAGTACTGTATATATAATCTAGGTGTGTGTGTTTGTGTGTGTTCATAAATGAACCCTAACGTTTGTATACTGTACTTTTACTTTTCTCCTTTCTGTTATATTTCTGCATAAGGTGAGTTCCAGGGATGGATGGATGACGCTCCAGTTGGTCCAGGGATGGATGACACTCCAGTTGGTCCAGGGATGGATGACAGGGATGGATGGATGACACTCCAGTTGGTCCAGGGATGGATGACAGGGATGGATGGATGACACTCCAGTTGGTCCAGAAGTTTGTGTGCAGTTATGTACCACAGCAACAAATGAGTGAAAATATAATTTCTATAAATAAATCTGCGTTTGAAGTACATTTGGTGTTGCTGTGTTTCACCTTCTTTATTTCAATAAGATACGTTGTTTAACGTCTAATGAGAAGTTCTACTGCAAATAAAAAAACTAGATGCGATTGTTTTTTTATGGCAACTTACCAGTTTAGTTTTTTATTGACAAGTACAAAACTTAGAAACATGCATGTTGCTGTATGGTTCCTCCTCCAGGAGGAGATTGATAAAGTTCAGAATAAAAGCTATAATTATAAACTAAAAACATTTGAAACTGAATACAATATGAGAACTGTGGGTGATTTGATGTCTTTTAATGAAAATGATTGGCTGCAGAATAAATACCAGAATAAATACCAGGTCAAATACACTCTTCAACAAGAAATGATGGGCAGTTTCTGATTTTAAACAAACTGGAACAGATTCCTAATCATGTGGGACCACTGGACGACCACTGGACGACCACTGGACGACCACTGGACGACCACTGGACGACTGGAGCAAGCAGCAACCCCTCCGGAATCCAAGACGATGGAACTTGGCCCTTCACTCGTCTGTACCCTTAAAAAAAAAGAATAAACTGTCATGTTTGCATCACAAAGTCTAAAATAAGACCAAGTTTGCTACTACTTTATTCACATGAGAGTAACAGGGACCTACAATCAAAACAGTACAAACAATACAGTATGTATGTGCAGTATGTATGTATATACTGTATATACAGTGTGCATACAGTATACACATACACACAGTATATCTGTGTTGCCTGTTGCGTGTTTGTTTGTCCAGCACTTTGGTGTGGACTTGTTCCTGTTTAAAGTGCTTTATAAATAAAATGGTATGGTATGGTATGGTATATGTATGTACAGCAAATGTATTACACACACATGTAGTTATATTATTTATCCACAGATTTGTTTAGTAAATACTTTAACAGATGCTAACGCTACATGCTAGGCTAACCACAGCTAGTAGACGGTGCTAAATCATGAAGAAAAAAACAACAACAGCTCCAACACAGAGAAAATTATACTCTCACATTGTTCTGAAATTGTTTCACAAAATGATTCATGTAGAATATTTTGTTTACCGGAGAAAACGTGATCTGAACACGACGTCTTCGAGAGCAGATCCGAGCAGACTCAGAGGAGGGGCAGCTGTCAGCTCGTCCGATATAAATCCTTCACGTTTACTTATTTTTGGGATGAAGTGAAAACTGCACTTTGAACAAACGTCTACCCGACAGCAACACCCACTGACCCAACACGAAGTAACCATTGCAATTAATTAGAAATAAATAAAACAAAAAAAACAAACGTGATAAATACAGCCAGTAGACTGGGCTTTAACTGCTGCTCTCACTTCCGGCGGAAGTCGTTCCCATAATTCGCGCAAGGCATCATGGGGCGTAGGAATATTGTGGATACAGTAACATGTTTGTGTCAGGGTTTCAGACAGGTCAGGAACAGGAGTGAACCCAATTGTGCAGGCAAGAGTCAGACTCAAGGATTATAAAAAATAAATACTTTTTAATAACAAATTAAAGAGCTGGCATGGCAGCATAAACTTACTTAAAAGTTGGAATCCTGGCAAAAACCAATGCAGATATGTTCTTGTTCTTGATTTTATACATCTACCTTATAATGTTTTGCTAGTTTTTCTATTAAGGTAATTGTATCATTGCGGTTCATCATTCTTTAGTAGCAGGTCGCTTTTGTAAATGAGTCCACGAGGCTCAATGAGATTTACCTGACTAAATAAAGGTTAAATGAATGAACTTAAACAGGGATCAGGACAGACAGGATCAGAACAGGACAGACTGGCAGGATATACACAACGAAGACACCACAAAGAACAGACTGGCAGGCAGGCTATATATACACACGACAGGACACAATCACAAACACCTGGGAACACAAGGTGGAAATCATTCTAACAAATGGGATGACATAAGGGTGCACAGACAAAGGATGCCCACTAGATGGTGCCATCCCTACAGTTTGTGCATATTTTAAGCTAACATGTTGCCAGTTTACAGATATCCTTTATTGATCCTTTATTCCTAAAGGGTATTGGTAATGGTTCATACTTTTACCAAGCATGGTAACTATGCTATACAAGAAAAGGCATCTAAATATCTTCCAGATTATCTGCCTTAAATAAAATGTATTTTCCAATTTACTATTGCTTTGATTGCTTCAAATAACTCAATTTGACCCTCTGGAAATAAACTGTTTCCCGTGGCACAGTGGTAATGGCAGTCGACCCCCGATCGGAAGGTTGGAGGTTCGAATCCCACGTCCGCCCACCATGTGTCGTTGTGTCCCTGGGCAAGACACTTAACCCAGAGTTGCTCCCGGTAGGTCTGGATGGCGCCTTGCAAGGCAGGCTACCACCACTGGTGTATGAATGTGTGAATGAATGGGTGGATGGCTGGTATTGTAAAGCGCTTTGGGGCTCCTCACAGGGGGCTGGAAAGCGCTATATAAATAAGCTCCATTTACCATTTACCATTTACCACTGGTTTAATAGGTGGAACCATGTAAGGAAACCAACCAAAATAACAAATTCTCCCAGTTCTGCCAAGAGGAGTGATCAAATCCAGCCAGAATTATACCAGGAGCAGGACAAAAACTCTCAAGGTACAACTTACGAAAGAACAATTGAGGCTTTGAGCCTGTTTGTATAATGTTATCCAGTGTGGATTTGAAAATAAATAAATAAATCATTGAAATGTATGTTGTCTTATCATTCCATTCTGGAAAAAGCCCAGTTCAAATCAATCATTCAATTCCCAAAGTTGAGGTAACAACCATGTCCATGGTTTATGTAAACATTTGACCACATCTTGCAGAATAGAACCGACTGAGGAACAAAACTCCTGAGTTCATTGACTGAACTGGATCAGAAAACATTAAATTCATCCTCCTTGAAGAAACATGAATGAATTTTAAACCTAACTCCTGGCGAGCTTCGATACCAATCAGTTACAGTGACTTCTGTTGACGAACAAACTTAATGTAAAACCTTTAACACGCCCTGAAGAATCACACCCTTCACACATAGGCATTCCTATCGAAGTGCTGAATCTTGGAGGGGTTGCTGTTTTCTGCAGGTGGCCTCTCGTTTACAGACTTTGTTTGCCCTCTGGTGTAGGAGGAGATATGTGAATGTGAGACACCTCCCTTGTGTACGTAATTTATCTGACTGTGCCTGTAGGAAGACAGAACACAACAGTTAGTTGTCCTACACGCTAATTAATAATCAAGAATTAGTTGCTTGTACAAACCTTTTGGAAAAGGAACTTGTTATTGAGAAGCAGAAGATACTTCCCCCAAGGATGCAGAGAATGGAACCTGCCCAGCCGATGAAGAGCGCAGCCCCAAGCTCATACCTAAGGCAAATAAAAACGAGTCCAAACTATAAGTGCAAGCATCAAAGTTCATGCTCAATAATTCAGGTAAAAAAAATCCAACCAAGTTCATTCAGGTCATCTGGATGATTTTTTTTGTTGTTGAGACGTTTCATGGCAGGACGGTGGCACAACTGGTAGAGCTGCTGCCTCTCAGCGAGCAGGTTACCCTGGCCCAAATTCCAGTCTGGGGGGCCTTTCTGGGTGGAGTTTGCATGTTATCTCCATGCACGCGTGGGTTTTCTCTGGGTACTCCGGTTTTCTGCCACATACCTAAAACATGCATGTTAGGCTGATTGGTAACTCTAAACTGTCCCTAGTTGTGAGTGAGAGAGTGAATGGTTGTTTGTCTCGATTGTCTCTGTGTGTCCCTGTGATGGACTGAAGACCTTTCCAGGGTGTACCCTGCCTCTTGCACATTGATGGCCGGACATGGGTAATAGTGACCCCCTGTGACCCAAAAAGGAAGAAGCAGGTAAAAGATAATGGATGGATGGACAGACGGACATTTCATCTTTCATCCAAGGGACTTCATCAGTCTGCGGAGCCCCAACCAACTCAGTCCCACAAGTAGCACACTCTGCTACTTCACACTGAAGAAGTCCTTTGGATGAAGGATGAAACATCTCAACAACAAAAGAAACCATCCAGATGACCTGAATGAACTTTGTTGGATAAGTGCAAGCAGTTGTTAAATGTGTCCAAGCCCCTGCTGCATGGCAAATGGACTGCACTTACAGCATCTTTCTATCTGATCAAGATGTTCAAAGTTCTTTACACTACAATCTGTGCCCTCATTTACCCATTCACACAGAACTCTACTAGATCTCTACAAAGAATAATCAGTGATTTATCATATTCATACACTGATGGGACACACATCAGAGGCAATGAGGGGTTCAGTGTCTTGCCCAGGGACACTTCAGCATGAGACTGCCGGTGGAATGGAACCCCCAGCTCTTGCATTGGAGGACGACTGCGCTAACCACTCAGCCACAGCCACCCAAACATCCCTCACACAACACTCCTGACACCTTGCAAACAGCAGACTTGTGGACTATCCAAGTAACAGCCCCCAAAAAGACATTAGTAGCCAATTCTCTCAGGGAGGGGTGATCCTAACACTTCTGTGTACCTTCAAGCTCCTAAAACCTCAATAACTGACCACTCCTGATAGACATTTTAAATGCAAGGTTGAGGAATTTTTACTCCTAACTGGTAGGCTGTCTTCGCTGTAGAAACTTTCAGGTTTACATCATAAAAAATGGATAAAACTCCAAGCTGATAGAACTCAGTGTTATAAAGAGAAGCTTAGTGAAGTCAATACAATTCAATAAAAATTAAACAATACTAATACAAAACTACAAACATCAAAACCACTTAAAACTGCAGTCTACTGGACCCAAGCGGACCCAACTATATCCAAACAAAATGAAGAGGTTTGCAGCGAATGTTTGGCCAAGATGTCTGCCAAATTTTGTAATGACTGACATGTGGGTCAGACATACTCACATTTTTTAGATTTTTTTTTTTTAAATAAGTAATGAACTTTCAAAAGGACCATACTCAAAGAATGTGTCTTTTAAATCTTAGATTTGTAGGACAAACATGTGACTTTTGAAGGGTCGAATTTATTTATATTATCAATCAAAAGCCACGCTCACATTAACCAACCATTACCATAGATGACTTCCCTCACAGCTTCTTTCAAAATAAGGTTTTAAAATTAGAACCAAATCTGCAGAAATGTTTTAGCAAAATAAACTACTCACTTTTACTGCTGACATTTTGTGAAATTTGGTTCTGGTATAATGTTTTCTAGAAAATGTCATTCCAAAAAGATTTGCACTTCCAAGAGAAGTCAACAAAAATATAGGTTTAGTGTATTTTGTGAATTTTCTAAAATCCCAAACTTTTATAATATGTTAAAATTTAAGACCAATCTGGAAAGAGTCTGGTAGTTAGAAGCCAAAATCAAATGTACAGTATAGTGACACCGAGTACGAGTTTTAACAGTGAAGAAGACATGGATCAAATAGAACAAGGCTGCCTGCTGGAGGAGAAAAATGTGGCTCAAACTGTTCAACAAACATTCAAAAATAAACAATGACACTTACTTCTGAGCCACAAACATCGGGTCAAAAAACTCAGAGGTTATCCGGTGAGCATAAAGAGAACAAGCAGAAAGTGAGCAGAGACCTGAAACAAACAAGGTAGAAAAAAATTAACTTATTGTCATCACAAAAATCATTGATACACAAACAGATCACTCAGACTCACCACTTAGAATGAAATCTATGCCAGCAAAGCAAACGATCTTGGCTTTATTTTGATAACTTCCTCCAATTTTAGTGCATTTCATCCCCACGAGGGCAAATAAAGAACCAAAAAACCCCAAACAGACAGCTGCAATCATCAACCCTCTGCAGGCCTGGAGGTAACCTGGAAAACAAAGCAGACTATTGCAGTCCAAAGACCTGTCTTTATTTTTTTAGAGTAGTTTTTTCCCCCCTCTGTAGCCTGAAAGCTCAATAAGTAACTGACCTATTGGCCATTTTAAACAAAAGCCAGTGATTTAAGTTAGGTAACCCCCGACCTACGACCCCATCGACCTGCGAACCACGGGACTTACGAACATATCATATTTAATAAAAATATGAATTTAAAAAAAAAAAAAAAAAAATTTTTTTTTTTTTTTTTTTTGTGTTTAAATGTTCTTAATTTCATGTGTACATCACTTTGTTGCAGCTCTGGTTGTTTTAAAGGCTTTATAAATAATAATTATGATAAAAAAGATCATTTCTGATCATTTTTGAGCAATTTTTGAGCAATTTTGGGAAACAGGAAGTAGGTCTTCAGTTTACACGGTCACAAATTAATGTAGAACACCGGACGCTATTTAAGGTTCAGTCACTGGGGTCTCCGGTCACAAATTAATGTAGAACACCGGCGGACGCCATCTTAGGTTAGCTGCCGAGAGCTGGACGAAGACTGGTGACCAGGATGGCTTCATATGGATTAATTACTAGCTGGAAACGTCTCTGTGAACTTTGTGGATGTCTCAAGTAGCAGCGGATTTATCGCCGATCGTGCCAGGCCGCCGTGCGAACACCTCCGGCCGGCCTGGCTACACCTCCGGCCTGGCTAGCTCCAGAGCTAACACTGGAGCTAACACGGGAGCCGGCCTTTTGAACACTGGTGACCAGGATCGCATCATGTGGATTAATTACTAGCTGGAATAGCTCTGTGGACGTCTCAGGCTGGAGCAGCGGCTGGAGCAGCAGAAGCTGCAGATTGATCGCGCCGCCGCTCCAACACTAGCTCATGGCTTGGCTAGCAGAAGCTAGCCAGCTAGCTAACACAGGCCTGGAGCAGCTGCGGTGGCGCGCTGCTCGGCCCGACAACAATCAACGCATGGCAACCTAAGATGTCGGCTTTGACCATCTCAAAGTAAGAAAATATATTTTTATTTATTCTGTAAATGTGAATAGCAATGTTTAACATTACAGTACACTACTTTACATGCTTAAATGTGTGCGCGCGCTCCGTTAGCATGATAAATAAAGGTTGAATGAATGAATGAATGAATAATTTTTTTTTTTAAATATAATTTTCACCCCCTACCTACGAACGGATCGAGCTGCGAACGGTTCTTAGGTCCCTAAATCGTTCGTACCTCGGGGGTTCCCTGTATACAGTACTTTAAAAGCTTTCAGTTTGTGGGTTTTGTGGTGACTTTAGCTGGTATGACCCATGTTGCTCAAATCAGATTTTGAAGCAAACATTACCTCGTAAGTTAACCCCTGAAAACAGTCATGCACAGTCCAAAAACGCCCACGGTCCCCAGTAAATCTCCTTTTTAAAGCTTTCGAACTCCAGAAACAAAGGCTAAACATTGACGTATGTGCAGGTAAATGAGTCTTTTCACTGATGCTTGCATTACAGTTTGAACTTAAAGTTGATTTCTTTTTACAAAACTGAAACCAAAAAATAAGCAAAGTGAAAAGAAAGTTGGTCGACGACCGATCATCTGAGAAGAACAAAAGGAGGCTGACCATCCAACGCCAGCATGGAGGGAAAGTCTTTGCAGTTGGACACTCCTGTTGAATCGGTGACGCAGGCCTTCCACAGATTGGACCAATAGGTAGCTGTGGTGATAACTGTTCCATCGAGGGACGAGACCTTCCAGTAGTCCATTGGCAGGGTGGAGGACACCAGCACCCAGCCCGATGTGGTTAAAACAAAGGCCACGATCTCCTGAAGCATGCTGCTCATGCTGTATGAGCTCGTTCGATGGATGGGCTGTGATTGATCGTTAATGAGTTGTGCACAGTTATATTCTGCAGGGAGGAGTTTGGCCTCAAACATCAACAAGCGGCCAGTCGTCCATTAAAACATTTTCCAGCCCCTGTCACGGTGTGCACGTCACAGTGTGCACGTCACAGTGTGCATGTCACAGTGTGCACGTCACAGTGTGACTCTGAGTTGGACAAAACTCCATAAAAAGGAGTTGTTTTTTTGTTCACAATTTAACTGAGGTAAAAATAAATCAAGGTTATTGATCAGTTAATAATAAACTTTTTTTTTGTGCAATGTAACTTTTTTTGTCACCTTGCAGCGGGACATGACTGAAGCTTAACAGAAATGATTCAGCTTCCTCTTGGACTTAAAAATCAGGATTTAGATGAAATATTAACATGTTTTTTTTACCCTGATATCATACCAGTACAATTCAGTCCCAAAACATGAAACTAAAGAGGAACACCGGAAACGTCACAGACAAAAGTTAATTAAAAATAAACAAATAAATAAATAAATAAAATATGATTTTACACATGAAATAATTTGTGTTGGATTCTGCCAGAAAAGGGTCGTTCCGGTAACCGTTTGCTTGGATCTGGTAACTCTCAGGCTTACTAATAATAACATTATGAACAAATATGACTGCCTTGAATGAAAAAAAAAACCTATATTGGATATATACACTTAAAATAATTAGCCTACATAAACACTCATAAACACAACAACCACTTATGACTTCTTAAAGGGGACCACAGATAGGTTTTTTAAAATTTTTATGGTATGTCTGTGGGCTATCCAGACAATGTTCATTCAATTTAATACACAAAATAATTATTAGATAATCAATTATACCCTTTTTAATTCTGCCATTTTAACTTTCGTTTTGAATGACTGGTTTATGATAATGAGCTCTCATGGCCACGCCTTTCAAAGATCTGTTTACATTAACTATGCCCTCTGTAACAGCCAGTATCTCTAAACTGTTGTTGTTTTAAAATTAGCTCTTTTTTATTACTCATTTGACTTACTGTTAGTGCTAGCTTAAGATAACTTACTGAAAGCCGTCTGCGCGCGCCGCCATGAGCTGCTCCCTTTAGCCCGAATCCGAGGCTAAAAATAGCTCGTTCCTCCTCCGCCCTTTTAGGTCCGCTCGTTGCATGCGACGCTTTTGGGAGCGATCTCTGCTTCAGTCCAGACACATACACAAAGTTCACCGAGTGTTTCCAGTTAATTTATCCGTATGAGGCAACCTCTGACCGGACCCCACGCTCCTCAAAAGCTATCAGCTCCCAGCAGCTCCCGCCCGCAGATGGTCTCTTCGCCGGCGGTCTGCTCGTTTTCCGTCTGCCGGCTGCTCGTTGGGAGCGATCGCTAATACGCTAAAAATTGAACTAAAACGTAAAAATAACAATTATACTTTATTTATAAAGCCATTTAAAACAACCACAGCTGCAACAAAGTGCTGTACACATGAAATTAAGAACATTTAAACAAAAGATGAGATGAAATCAGGAAAAACAACCGTCACGTCTTTTATACTGAAGTGGGTTGAGCCGCACCAGGGGTTGCTAGGTGAGGGGCTGGATTCAGGGTCGGGGTGGGTTGTCCTGGCGCTTGTGACGTCACAAGCGCGAGGATTTGAAAACGAAACGTTTCTATCAAAGAAAAATAAATATACTTAGAGTAAATAAACCACTGGGTGCCTTTTTTTGGCCCTAAGACTGTTTTTTTATGAAGTACATACCCAAAGTTGAGTAAAAAAAACCATTAAAAAGTGAATTTTGCATCTGTGGTCCCCTTTAATATCACTTACGATCTGCCCCTTCAAGGGAGCATTTCTGCTTCTACCCTTAAAAAAATCTCTGCTCCTAAAAGTCCAAAGTCATA
>JBBPBX010039337.1:0-29941 GCA_038048925.1 Garcialebias charrua
ATATATATATATATGCATATATACATATATGCATATATACATATATGCATATATACATACTTGTATATGCATATATACATATATGCATATATACATATACATATATACATATATGCATATATACATATATACATATATACATATACATATACATATATACATATATGCATATATACATATATACATACATATATACACATATATACACATATATACATATACAGGTGGTCCCCGACTTACGAGCGAGTTCCGTACTTATGAGTTGCTCGTAAACCGAAAATTCGTACATCGGAACGGCCCGCAGTGGCTATCTCGTAAAACCGGAACTTTGCTCGCAAATAGAAAAAAGACGCTAGCGCTGCGGCGCACACCCGTTTATCAACATGAGACTGAACAAGCGTACATGCTGATCCTTAAACATGCACAACACTTTATTTACAAGCAGTTAGCTAGCACATTACACCACACATTCATCTATAAACACATACCTGTACAGTTTTTTCGGTACAACAGTGCTTTTCTCTGCCTTTTGTTTTCACACGACAGACACGTCGTCTCTCGCCCCCCCCTCCGCGCGCTCTATGTGCAGTCAAAGTGCAGTGCAACTGTCTAGTCCAGACAGAAAGGACTGTTAGTATCCTAACTTCATACAGAAAAAGTTTTAATAACTTACCGAAAGCCGTCTGCTTGCGCCGCCATCAGCTGCATCTGTTAGCATTAGCTCCCCCGAATCCGCAGCTCCGGGCAGTCCGGTTTATCTGCATCTCCAAAAATGCTGTCGGCTTTGTTATTCCAAGTTAGCTCGTTGTCCCCCGATGTCTTCGGCTTCCAGTCCGACATCGAGGCGAGCTCCAGGAACCTCTGATCGCACAAAGCCGGCTGTCGGAGAGCTACGAGGGTGCAGCTACGAGGCTAATGTTAGCTCGTTGCTAATCCAGTCCGCAGCTTCTCCATGCCTGAGACATCTCCGGGCAGTCCGGTTTATCTGCATCTCCAAAAATGCTGTCGGCTTTGTTATTCCAAGTTAGCTCGTTGTCCCCCGATGTCTTCGGCTTCCAGTCCGACATCGAGGCGAGCTCCAGGGACCTCTGATCGCACAAAGCCGGCTGTCGAAGCAACAGCTCTGGTGGGGTCCGGTTTAGCATGTTAGCTTAGCTCATACCATGAGCTGCTGGTCTCGCGCGGCGCTCGGCGGAGCGATCGCGGCTGCTGCTCCAGTCCTGAGACATTCACAGAGTTCAGGGAGTGTTTCCAGTTAATTTATCCGTATGAGGCATGCTCTTATGGGAGAAACAGTCCTCCAAAAGCCGACTGCCGAGTGCCGACCGAGACCGGAAGTAATGAATGTAAAATGGCGGCTCCGCCATTTTACATTCATTAGTTCCAGTTTCGGCAGTACCGGAATACCAGTTCATTCATTAGTTCCAGTCTCGGCAGTGTTCAAAAAAGCACGAAATTATTTAAAAAAATGATAATAATGATACTTTACGTATATATAAAGCCATTTAAAACATTCACAGCTGCAACACATGAAATTAAGAACATTTAAACCCAAAAAAAAAAAAAAATAATATTTTTTTTTTTTTTAATTTCATATTTTTATTAATTATGATAATCTCGTAAAGTCGAACGCTCGTAGGTCAGGGCGCTCGTAAGTCGGGGACCACCTGTAGCATCAAAGCTGGACGGAGAGAGCGGAGAGGTACAAGTTAACACGCTTCTTTATGCCCTGGGAAGAGAGGCAGAGGCTATTTACGACTCGTTTGTGTACGAGAGAGTAAATGTGGCGGCTGATGAATATGAAGAAATCGAGGAGACACATCCTGAGCTAGATTACACGACGGTAATGGCGAAATTCAGCGACCATTTTGTGCCAAGAAGAAATGTTATTCACGACAGAGCTTGCTTTCATAAAAGAGTGCAGAAAGCCGGAGAGCCTGTTGAAGCATTCGTCAGAAGCTTATATGAACTAGCTCAAAACTGTGAGTTTGGAGGCACAAAAGATGAACACATTCGAGACAGAATTGTGATTGGAATACTGGACCACAGTATTTCTGAAAAACTGCAGTTGGAGGCAAACCTCACGCTGGAACGAGCTATTCAGATAGCAAGGCAAAGTGAACAAATAAAGCAGCAGAGTGCTAGTTTGCGTGTCGAACACATGGTCGACGCAATGAGTCAAGGGGGACGCCATTTTAAAACATCAAAGAGCGACAACGACGCAAGATGGAGGCGAAAACCGGAGCCCAGTGAGCCCAAAGACCCCTTCACATGTTCACGCTGCAATAGACAACATGGAAAAATGCAGCCATGCCCAGCAAAGAACAAGAGGTGCCATAAATGCAATAAATTGGGACATTTTGAAATAGTCTGTAAATCAAAAATGCTGAAAGAGGTGACAGTAGTTTCTAACAATTCAGTAGAGAGTGACGACATGATTTTTCTTGGAGCAGTAACTAATGTAAAGCCAGCTATAATAGAGCAGCCAGATTCAGAAAGTGAGTGGCTTGTAGAATTACCTATAAATGGCTGTACGGTCAGATTTAAAATCGACACAGGTGCAGACATAACAGTGATGTCGCTGACTACATTTAATAGACTGCCAAATAGCCCAAGATTAGTCACAGAAGCTAAAATGCCACTGGTCACCAGCCCTGGAGGTGAAGTCCACTGTGTAGGCAGGTTTATGGCCACAAGTCAGTTTAAAGGACAGAAATACAGTTTCTGGGTCACAGTCATAAAGGGACCCTATGCTCATAACCTGTTGGGAGGTAGTGTAGCTAGGAAGATGGGTTTAGTCAGGAGAATTAATAATATTAATACAGACCTCTTAGAGGATGTTTTTGGAGAAATAGGCCTGCTAAAATGCAACCCGGTAAAAATAGAACTGAGAGCAGATGCAGAGCCCTACAGCCTGACAACGCCACGACGCGTCCCATTTCCTCTCCTTTCTAAGGTTGAGGCAGAACTGAAACTGAGCCTACTGATTGGGGCGCCCCAATGGTTCCTGTTGAAAAGAAAAACAGCGGCCAAGTAAGAATTTGTGTGGATCTAAAACGCTTAAACAAAGCAGTGAAAAGAGAGCGTTATATTTTACCAACTTTGGAGGACATTGCCCCAAAGCTGGCAGGAGCTAAGGTGTTTTCAACCTTAGACGCGTCATGTGGTTTCTGGCAGATCCCTCTGGATGCAGAGAGCAGAAAACTGACAACATTTATAACCCCCAGTGGCAGATTCTGTTATAAGCGGTTACCTTTTGGTATCACGTCAGCCCCAGAAATCTTTCAAAGACAGTTGTCCACACTGTTAAGTGACCATGAAGGTGTTGTCGTAGTCATGGACGACATCCTTGTTTATGGACAGACTAAAGAGGAACATGACAACCACCTGAATGCAGTTTTGAAAACCATCAAAAACAGCGGCTTGAAGCTGAACAAAGCAAAGTGTCATTTCAGCAAAGCAGAAACTCGTTACTTTGGTCACATCATCAGCGGTGAAGGAATAAAACCAGACCCGACGAAAGTGGAAGCCATCACAAAGATGCAGAGTCCCACAAATGTGGAGGAGCTCCGTCAGGTCCTGGGCCTGATTAACTATGTGGGGAGATTCCTGCCAGACCTCTCCACCAAGCTACACCCGATCACCAGTCTGCTACGACGAGAGAACAAGTGGGTATGGGACGACACACAAGAACAGGCGTTTAAAGCTGTTAAAGCCATGTTGGTGTCAGCTCCAGCTCTTGCATATTATGATGCAAGTAGAAAAACTGTTATCAGCGCAGATGCAAGCAGCTACGGCTTAGGAGCAGCTCTACTACAAGAACACGAGGATGGATTAAAGCCCGTGGCATTCTGCTCCCGCACGCTGTCTGATGCTGAGAGAAGATACTCTCAAATCGAAAAGGAGTGTTTAGCAGGTGTGTGGGCGTGTGAGCGATTTGCACGCTACGTTCAAGGAATGGACAGTTTCGTTCTGCAAACAGACCACAAACCACTTGTACCACTCATAAACACTTATGACCTGGACAAAGCCCCTCCAAGGTGCCAGAGACTCCTGATGCGGCTTTTAAGATTCAACGTGGAAGCAGAGCACGTTCCAGGCAAACAGTTGGTCGTAGCCGACACCCTATCCAGGAGGCCACAGAGACATGTGAGTGATGAGACTACAGATCACATTGTACAGGCACATGTTGAATCAGTTATGGTGAATGCACCAGTCTCATCCCAAAGACTCTCAAGGATCCGTGAGGCAACTCAGCACGATCACGAATTGCAGCAGACTATAAAGTTCATCAGGAACGGATGGCCGCCAAGAACAGTGATGAACTCATCTCTTCATCGTTACCATTCAGCACGAGCACATCTCTCAGAAGCTGATGGTTTGGTGTTATTCGAGGACCGGCTGGTCATTCCTTCTGCGCAAAGAGCTGAGGTGCTGTCAGAGATACACAAAGGACATCAAGGACTAACACGGTGCCGGGCACGCGCCAGGATGGCAGTGTGGTGGCCGGGCATCAGTGCTGAGATTAAACAGACTGTGTCAACATGTAAATTCTGCATTGAACACAAACCAACACAGAGGCACGAACCTCTCCTGACTTCTACTCTACCAGGGGGGCCCTGGCAGCGCATAGCAGCAGATCTGTGCGAGCATGAGAGTAAGAATTATCTCATTGTAACGGACTATTATTCCAGAGACATTGAAATAGTTCGTTTGTCTTCCACATCGAGTCGTGAAGTCATTAGTCGACTCAAGAGCATGTTCGTGAGGTGGGGAATTCCACTGGAACTGGTGAGTGATAATGCAACTCAATTTACATCCAGTGACTTCCAGGACTTTTCCAGAGAGTATGGATTTGTGCACGCAACTTCCAGCCCCCACTACCCTCAGGCGAACGGTGCTGCCGAACGAGCGGTTCAGACTGCAAAGAACATTTTGAAGCAGCCTGACCCCCATCTGGCCCTGATGTGCTACAGAGCAACACCTAGTGCTGCTACAGGTGTGAGCCCTGCACTACTGATGACGGGAAGAGAAATCAGAACCACACTTCCAGTGCTGGAGAGCAAGTTGAAAGCTGCTCCAGTGGACAGACATGAGATTCAACAAAAGGACAGACAGACAAAGGAAACCTACAGGTTCTTCCACGATCGCCATCATTCTGCACAACCACTTCCTGCACTACAACCAGGACAAGACGTCAGGATAAAACTGGATGGTGAAAAGAGTTGGAAAACCCCAGCAAAGGTCATCGGCAAATGCCATGAGCCAAGGTCGTATATGGTGGAAACGGAGAATGGAGCTGTATTAAGACGGAACCGGAGACATCTGCAAGCTGTCCCACTTCCCACAGATCAACCAGATCAGCTACAACCACCTGATTCTCCAGTGACACTGAACAGTAGCTTTCCACCTGAAGACGGTGCTGATTCTGTGACCAGAACTCCTGACCAGAGACACATGGGTCCAGAGGTGGAGCGCTCAACTCCAGAAGGTTCACAGGTGACTTCCAGGGGAAGGGTAATCAGAATCCCTCTAAGGTACAGAGACACTTAATGACAAAAAAAAAGGGATAAAGTGAAGTTGACCTGTGTAGTTTGTATGTACAGTATAAGTGTGAAACATAGACCTGTGTAGTTTGTATGTATAAGTGTGAAACATAGACCTGTGTAGTTTGAAGGTATAAGGGTGAAACATAGAGTTTGAAGTGTGGGTAAATAGTAACTGGAAAAATGTTTAGTTGAAACATAGATGTGGGTAAATAGTAACTGGGAAAATATTTAGTTGTTCACCGAATTAATAGGAACAGCAACTATCGAGGGCAGAATAATCCCTACGTTGCGGTGGACCGAGGGTAGTCTACCCCAACGTCCTAGTGTTCGGATGTTATATACAGGGTACACGGGCGGCCGTGGCATAGTGGTAAGGGCAGTCGTCTCCCGATCGGAAAGTTGGCGGTTCGACTCCCGGGACCCGCACCATGTGTCGTTGTGTCCTTGGGCAAGACACTTAACCCTGAGTTGCTCCCGGTAGGACTGGAAAGCACCTTGCATGGTAGTCTGCCGCCACCGGTTTATGAATGTGTGTAGCATTCAATATATGTGTAGCACTTTGAGATTTTCAGTAATGAAAAGTGCGTTATAAATTGAATTAATTATTATTATTATTAGTTTAGAATAGTTTAGAAACATGTGTGTTTCCTGTTAAAAGGGGGAGATGTGGTGATATGTCCCAGTTGGGTTGCCGTAGCCAGTATAGACTGAGCATGCGCAGTGTGTGTGTTGAGTTGTGAACTGAGCCTGACACGAGACGTTAACATGTCGTGCTATTAGCAGTTCAATAAAGCTGAGTTCGCCAAGCTACCTCGTGAGTCCACCGCCCGTTCTTCACAGAAGCAGCCGTTCATGACAGGATTGCATCAAGGATCGGCTCTGAGCCCCTTCTTGTTTGCTCTGGTGATGGACCGACTAACAGATGAGGTCAGGCAGGAATCCCCATGGACTATGATGTTTGCAGATGACATTGTGATATGTGGTGAGAACAGGGAACAGGTGGAAGAGAACTTGGAGAGGTGGAGGTATGCACTTGAAAGAAGAGGAATGAAAGTCAGCCATAGTAAGACAGAGTACATGTGTGTGAATGAGAGGGAGGCCAGTGGAACAGTGAGGCTACAAGGAGCAGAGGTCACAAAGGTGCAGGACTTCAAGTACTTGGGGTCCACTGTCCAGGAAAATGGGGAATGTGGTAAAGAGGTGAAAATAGAGTCCAGTAGGATGGAGCGGATGGAGAGAAGTTTCAGGAGTGATTTGTGACAAAAATGTGTCAGCAAAGGTCAAAGGAGAAGTTTACAAGACAGTGGTGAGACCAGCTATGTTGTATGGTCTAGAGACAGTGTCATTGACAAAAACAGGAGACAGAACTGGAAGTAGCAGAAATGAAGATGCTGAGGTTCTCCTTAGGAGTGACAAGGATGGATAAGATCAGGAATGAGATAATCAGAGGTACAGCACATGTTGAACAACTGGGAGATAAAGTTAGGGAGGCCAGACTGAGATGGTTTGGACATGTCCAGAGGAGGGACAGTGGGTATATTGGTAGAAGGATGTTAGAAATGCAGCTGCCAGGAAAAAGACACAGAGGAAGGCCAAAGAGGAGATATATGGATGCAGTTAGAGAGGACATGAAGGTAGTTGGAGTGAGGACAGAGGATGCAGAGGACAGAGTGAGGTGGAGGAGGATGACTCGCTGTGGTGACCCCTGAAAAGGGAAAAGCCGAAAGAAGAAGAAGAAGATATCCATATCATATCATCCTTTAAAGCCCAATTGTTTAAAGGGACCACATATAGGTCTTTAAAATTTTAAGTTATGTCTGTGTGCTATCTTGACAATATTAATTCATTTTAATACACAAAATAATTCTTAGATAATTAATTATACCCTTTTTAATTCTGCCATTTTTAACTTTCGTTTTGAACGACCGGTTTCTGATACAAGTTCTGAAGTCCACGCCCTTCAAAGATCTGTTTACGCCCTCTGTAACAGCCAGTATCTGTAATGTGTTGTTGTTTTAAAATTAGCTCTTTTTTTATTACTCATTTGACTTACTGTTAGTGCTAGCTTAAGATAACTTACCGAAACCCGTCTGAGCGCGCCGCAATTTGCTGCTCCTTTTAGCATTAGACCACCCGAATCCGATGCTAATGTTAGCTTGTTCCTCTTCCGGTGTTCGCCAGCTCCGCTCGTTGCACGCGGAGATTTTGGGAGTTATCGCTGTTCCAGTCAAGACACACACAAAGTTCACCAAGTGTCTCCCGTAAATTAATCCGTAAGGAGAAGGTCCTCGCTGCTGCGAGGCTGCTGCAAGGCTGCTGCCAGGCTGCAGCAAGGCTGTACAGTTGAAGCTCCGCTCCATCGCGCCAGAAGAGGGTCCCAATGCCGCCGGTCCCTACGCCGGGGGTCCGCTCGTTTAATTTTTGCCGGCTGCGCGTTGGGAGCGATCGCAAATACACTAAAAATTGAACTAAAACATAAAAATAACAATTATACTTTATTTATAAAGCCATTTAAAAAAAACACAGCTGCAACAAAGTGCTGTACACATGAAATTAAGAACATATAAACAAAAGATGAGATGAAATCATGAAAAACAACAGTCATGTGTTTAATACAGAAGTGGGTTGAGCCTAACCAGGGGTTGCTAGGTGAGGGGCTGGACTCATGTTGGGGTGGGTTGTCCTGGCGCTTGTGACGTCACAAGCGCGATTGATTTCAAAACGAAACCTATCTTATCACAGTAAAATAAATCTACTTAGAGTAAATAAACCACTGGGTGCATTTTTTTGGCCTTAGGACTGTTTTTTTTATGAAGTAAATACCCAAAGTTGAGTTAAAAAAAACATTAAAAAGTGAATTTTGCATGTGTGGTCCCCTTTAATACAAACATCACACAGTCATTACTCCATGCACTCTAACGATCTAGTCCTCCTGTCAGTTCCTCCGGTCAGAACTGAACAAGGAAAAAGAGTGTTCAGCTTCGCCGTCCCCTCAGCCTGAAACCACTTACAGAACGATCTGAAACTATCAACGCTCATCTCTCCTAGATCCTTCATGTCAACCGTGTTAGATAATGTCATCAAGAAACTTGACCATTGCAGATGTTTCTAAACACTATACTTATCCAATATACATGTCATTGTTGATTTTTAACTTTATCTACTCAACCGATGTCTGTCTGCTTGTTATGTATATAATGTATATAGAAAGCTGTCCTATCCTGTTGGTTTTGAACTGTCGACATCTATTATTGTGATTGTAGTTTTCTTTATTTTCTTTTTTTGGTAAATGCAAATGCTTATTGTCAATTACCATGTGACGTGTGCTGCTGACCACTTGACCAGGTCACCCTTGTAAAAGAGATCTCGATCTCAACGGGCTCTACCTGGTAAAATAAAGGTGATTGATTGATTGATTGATTGAATTGAACGAAGAGAAGTTTGAGGCCCCCAGAGATACCTCGCGGATGCAGCGGTATGACCGGGGACCAAATCTAACACCAGCAGCGCCACCTCTCTATCCAATGTGGTGAGATGGTGTGAATAGAAGGATTGAATGAAGACACAACACCTAGACAAAGAGAGAGGTGTTGGAATCCTCAAGATCTGATCGAGCAGTCAGTGCAACAGTCTTGGCCCTATAATCCTGCAATAGGAAAAGCAAGGGCCGCACCCCTCGGCACCACTCAGTTTCCGTTGGTCTTTAGGGTGTTCCGTGACCCAACGGACACAGATGACCTTGAGGTGGTCCAGCTGCCGATGACGTGGATAGTGAGGCCCGGGAGAGAGGTTGGAAAGGCCCCTGGGAGTTAATGACGTGGGCTCAACTGATTGCAGAAGTAATCTTGAACCAAAATCTCCCACAGTAGACCTGCCTGAAGTCCCTCGTGAGGCCGGAACCAGACATTCGAAGCTGTACTATTACACCACCAGCTTGGTTGGATGGGCTGTGCAGGGGGCATGGCCAAAGCAAAAGACAGCCAACTATTTGGTAACCCCAGAAGCCTGGGATCAACACGGAGTGCTGCAAATTCCCAGAACTGCTGCACAAAGGGTAGGCACGCCCATAAGACCTGACTCCACCCAACGGATTAGAGTTTCCGTGCAGATGGTTGTAGCACCATACAGAGGAGTGTACTCCATTGGAGCTAACATACAGCCAATCAAAGACAACAAAGACGATGCAGAAGAGTCCCAAACTAGCAAAACAGGAAAAAGGCATAGTGTGCTAAATGCTTGGGCAAGCAAGACGTTTCGGAGGAAATGGAAGCACACGAGCAAAAAAATGGACAAGTAAAAACCAAACAAAGGGGCGCTAGAATCATCAACGGATCTCATCGCAGAAAGAAAACAGGCAGAGAACTACTAAGACAAGTTATAAGATGTCCCAATTATATTTGGAAAGGAAGAGACAATGTAAAATCAGCCGAAATCATTGAAACATGTGGGTCCTGGAACAAACCTCGGCTCGACGATACCTCAGATTCAGAAGAAGAATCTCAGGCAGACGTGTGGAACTTGCTAGTTTCACGATCCAGGACTGGACCGTATATAAACCTTATCTGATCGTTTGAGGGGAACTGGTAAAGTTAGACCGGCCCAGAAAAGACTTTTCAAAAAACATAAATCGAACCAAGAATTACTACAGTTCATGCGTAAAGTTCCTCTGGAAAAAAGACCTGACTAGGGCAATCTCACAGATGCATCCCTGACTATATAGTAACAAAGGACCCATGGAGATTGCCATACAACCCTAGCCTGATGGGAACGCCATGGACCTTTAATATCGTCTGTTTGGAAGTGTCTGGAAAGCAAGTTAAAATTAAGTGGGGCTCCAACTACCTGGAAGCACACTGAATGCAATATTGTGAGATCACAGTGGGAGAAATTGTGGTTTGGACAACAAGCCCAGCCATGAAAATAGGCATCTACAACAGGATAATTTACCAGAACCGGGTAGTGGTTAAAAATTCTAAGCTACCCCTGCAAATGCTGTACGATCGAGTCACAACGCCCATCAATGACTGAGAAGACTACCCTGTGCGAAAGGCGTATAGGATGACGGTATCCTACAGAGGGCACCCACTCATCAGCACAATAACCGCGCTGGTAGAAAAGGGCATGAACTACCAAAAATATGGAATAAAGTCTCTGGAGCTGTTCAGACGGAGTGTGCAAGAAGCGGCAGACCAATTCCACCGAGGCGAGGACCCAGCAGTCGACTCCTTTAGTGGACTGCAGGGCCGGCAGCTTGAGCCAGTCTGCTGGGGAGTCATTCAATGGAAATGGGTGTGGAGAGGGTTGCGACCGGGTTTGCCACACCCATCACCTCTAACTGTAGAGCTCTATAGGGAATGTGTAACTGTAGATGAAGAGAGGGCCCCTGTGAGGATTGAATGTGACCACATCAACCACGAGGTCCGTCCGCAGTTAACTAACTGGCTTTCAGGATGGCGCCTCAATCCCATTGAAGGGAACCAGTAGAGAAGGAAGACATAGTGGACTCACTAACTGAAACAATGAAATGTCATTATTCTTACAGAATTGAATCTAAATTTATTCTTGATGTAAAAACACTAATAATGATGGTGGTCACTAAATGTTTGTTCAACTGTCATCTAAAGGTTAATTTCAGGTTGATTCACAGAACATTTGAACATGTATAAACTAAGAATTTGGACTTGTAGCAGGGCACCAGCAATTTGATGTAAATTGATGTAAGATTCTCAAAACTAGGTCTCAAATTAAAATGAAGATGTTTTGTTCTATTGAAAATAAATCGGTGCATTCCACTTAAATTATTACCAGGATGCAAACTGTTCCACAATCATAAGCTTAATTGCAATCAAAAAATTAAAATTAAAATAAAATACTGTACAGCAAAATAAAACAAAAGCTTTTACATTATCAAGTACGACATTTGATAATCTTTCAATATTGATTTACAGTGATATTAAAAACATAAAATTTGTTGTAAAATGATTGGANTGGACCGTATAAACCTTATCTGATCGTTCGAGGGGAACTGGTAAAGTTAGACCGGCCCAGAAAAGACTTTTCAAAAAACATAAATCGAACCAAGAATTACTACAGTTCATGCGTAAAGTTCCTCTGGAAAAAAGACCTGACTAGGGTAATCTCACAGATGCATCCCTGACTATATAGTAACAAAGGACCCATGGAGATTGCCATACAACCCTAGCCTGATGGGAACGCCATGGACCTTTAATATCGTCTGTTTGGAAGTGTCTGGAAAGCAAGTTAAAATTAAGTGGGGCTCCAACTACCTGGAAGCACACTGAATGCAATATTGTGAGATCACAGTGGGAGAAATTGTGGTTTGGACAACAAGCCCAGCCATGAAAATAGGCATCTACAACAGGATAATTTACCAGAACCGGGTAGTGGTTAAAAATTCTAAGCTACCCCTGCAAATGCTGTACGATCGAGTCACAACGCCCATCAATGACTGGGAAGACTACCCTGTGCGAAAGGCCTATAGGATGACTGTATCGTACAGAGGGCACCCACTCATCAGCACAATAACCGCGCTGGTAGAAAAGGGCATGAACTACCAAAAATATGGAATAAAGTCTCTGGAGCTGTTCAGACGGAGTGTGCAAGAAGCGGCAGACCAATTCCACCGAGGCGAGGACCCAGCAGTCGACTCCTTTAGTGGACTGCAGGGCCGGCAGCTTGAGCCAGTCTGCTGGGGAGTCATTCAATGGAAATGGGTGTGGAGAGGGTTGCGACCGGGTTTGCCACACCCATCACCTCTAACTGTAGAGCTCTATAGGGAATGTGTAACTGTAGATGAAGAGAGGGCCCCTGTGAGGATTGAATGTGACCACATCAACCACGAGGTCCGTCCGCAGTTAACTAACTGGCTTTCAGGATGGCGCCTCAATCCCATTGAAGGGAACCAGTAGAGAAGGAAGACATAGTGGACTCACTAACTGAAACAATGAAATGTCATTATTCTTACAGAATTGAATCTAAATTTATTCTTGATGTAAAAACACTAATAATGATGGTGGTCACTAAATGTTTGTTCAACTGTCATCTAAAGGTTAATTTCAGGTTGATTCACAGAACATTTGAACATGTATAAACTAAGAATTTGGACTTGTAGCAGGGCACCAGCAATTTGATGTAAATTGATGTAAGATTCTCAAAACTAGGTCTCAAATTAAAATGAAGATGTTTTGTTCTATTGAAAATAAATCGGTGCATTCCACTTAAATTATTACCAGGATGCAAACTGTTCCACAATCATAAGCTTAATTGCAATCAAAAAATTAAAATTAAAATAAAATACTGTACAGCAAAATAAAACAAAAGCTTTTACATTATCAAGTACGACATTTGATAATCTTTCAATATTGATTTACAGTGATATTAAAAACATAAAATTTGTTGTAAAATGATTGGACACATGATTGAATTATCACAAAAATGTATATTTTTTTTATTTGTTCATTTTACATTTTATAAAGAGAAAACATTTTTACATTATAGCTATAAAATGAGAAGAGAAAAAACATAAAATGAAAGGAGACTGGGAGAAGAAAAAATCTTATTTTACCTGCCCCTTTTTTCTATAACAATAAGAAAAAAAGCGAGATCAATAAAAATAACTCAACCAAGTATATACATTTTGAACAAATGGAACTTTTGGATGAATTTGTCATTTTAGATTAGCTAAATGAGGATGATGCTCATGTAAAACTTGTCAAATCATCTCTGACAAAACTAAACATCTTATTCTGCTGTTGACTCTTGTTTGGTGTCATTTATTGGATTCAACAAATAAGTCTTAATAAACAAAACATATTGACAACTTCATATAAACAAAACATATTGACAACTTCATTTACTCATTTAATAAACTGGAGCCTCAGACGTATGTGGAAGAACCATACACAGCCACAACAGCCTGGCACCTCTTCATGCTGCTCACCAGCTTGGTCACACACTGCTGTGGGATGGCATCTCATTCTATACCACAATTTGTTGCAAGTCATCCAAAGTGATTGTTCATAAAACAACTCCTTGTCAACAACATTCTGCTGTGAAAGAATGCTACATGAGCTACTAATAATGACTTTCATGGGACAAATCCTGTACTGGGTTTTTGAGTTTGTGGCAACTCACTGGTGGGGCAAGCAAACTCCACTTGTTGTAGGTGCGGGATGGTATCAGTTAATTTTAGTTTCATGTATAAAAGTAGACTAACACTATGGTAAAGTTAGAGTTTAACCTGGGCAATTCTGACATCGTTTCATCCACATTTTTTACAATTATGACGTGTGTGTGTGTGTGTGTGTGTGTGTGTGTGTGTGTGTGTGTGTGAACTACACAGGTTAATCTCATTAAAACACAATTAGTTCATTTGCATGAGAGACCTGCTAATTACCCAATTAACTAATTAATTATACCTCAATTCACTCATGGATTGCACGAACATGTGGACCATTTGAAAAGAGGTTCTCTCCACTTACTGCGCAGCCACTGAAAAAGTATTTTAGAACCAACTTCTAAAGTCCAAATTATGATCTATGGAAAAATTAGTTTAATATAAAAGTATTCTTAAAAAATTGGGACCAAATCATAATTTGGAAATTAGCTAAAATTGTCACAAAATAATTTTTTACAAAATCTAAACAAATTTTAATTGGGTAACAACAGTTGCATCTCATGGCCTGTAATAGTTATTTAAATATTTACTGTTAGAAAGTTTTCACTCCTGTGTGAACTCTCATGTGGGAGTTTAAATGTGCCTTCTGACCAAATCTTTGTCCACAAATTTAACAAGGAAACGGTTTGTCGCCAGTGTGGACTCTCATGTGTGTGTTTAAATGTGTCTTCTGATTAAATTTTTGTCCACAAAGATCACAAGGAAACGGTTTGTCTCCAGTGTGAACTCTCATGTGTCTGTATAAATTTGGCTTCTGACTGAATCTTTGTCCACAAAGTTCACAAGGAAACGGTTTGTCACCTGTGTGGACTCTCATGTGCGAGTTAAAATGTGTCTTATGACGAAATCTTTGTCCACAAAGTTCACATGGAAATGGTTTGTCTCCTGTGTGAATTCTCATGTGACAGTTTAAACTTGTTTTATGACTTAATCTTTGTCCACAAAGTTCACAAGGAAATGGTTTGTTTCCTCTGTGGATTCTCATGTGTATGTTTAAACTTGTCTTACGACTAAATCTTTGTCCACAAAGTTCACAAGGAAATGGTTTATCCCCTGTGTGGATTCTCATGTGTGAGTTTAAATGTGTTTTATTACTAAATCTTTTTCCACAAAGATCACAGGGAAACGGTTTTTCTCCTGTGTGGACTCTCATGTGTGAGTTTAAACGTTTCTTAAGACTAAATCTTTGGCCACAAAGTTCACAAGGAAACGGTTTGTCTCCGGTGTGAACTCTCATGTGAGAGTTTAAAGGGGACCACATATTCAAAATTCACTTTTTAATGTTTTTTTTACTCAACTTTGGGTATTTACTTCATAAAAAAACTGTCCTAAGGCCAAAAAAATGCACCCAGTGGTTTATTTACTCTAAGTATATTTATTTAACTGTGATAAGTTAGGTTTCGTTTTTGAAATAAACAGGTAGTCAATCTCGCTTGTGACGTCACAAGCGAGCGAGGACAACCCACACCAACCTGAGTCCAGCCCCGTCACCTAGCAACCCCTGGTGCGGCTCAACCCACTCCAGTTTAAAAGAGTTGACGGTTGTTTTTCCTGATTTCATGGCTACAAGTGTCACAGAGTCTAGCCAGCTAACTCTCTGACCCTCCTGGGCCAGATAATGGATTTAAAATTGATAGTTTTCAGATGGGAACAGATGCGCATGTTTCTCTGTGTGTGTGTGTGTTGGTTTATGTGTCATTAGCAGGACCGCAACCATTGACAATCCCGTGTGTGCGCGTGTTTGTGTGTCCTCACAGGTTCAGCCAAGATCACTTGAGCTCCTATTTATCTATTTACTTCCATCAGAGCTCAGGTAGTGTTGATAAGAAGAAAGCCCGCTGTGAGTGTGTGCCGAGCCGGCACGTGGCTCCTGGAGGGACGCAGATAACAAAGCCCCCCGCTGTGCTGTGTGTGCGTGTGTGTGTGTGTGTGCTTTTCTCCACACTACAGCTGCGCGCACAGGCAGAAGGAGGGAGAGTCAGAGGGAGAAACGTGCAGTAACGTGAGTTCAGACTTCCTTGTCTGCATTTGGAGGGCGGAGTTAATGTGAGCAGATCTTTGAAGGGCGTGCCACAAGACCTCACCATCAGAAACCGGTCGTTCAAAACGAAAGTTAAAAATGGCAGAATTAAAAAGGGTATAATTGATTATCTAAGAATTATTTTGTGTATTAAATTGAATAAACACTGTCTGGTAACTGCAAAGACATACCATAAAAATTTTAAAAAGCTAAATGTGGTCCCCTTTAAATATGCCTTCTGACTAAATCTTTGTCCACAAAGTTCACAAGGAAACGGTTTGTCTCCTGTGTGGACTCTCATGTGTGTGATTAACTGTGATTTGAAAGGAAATATTTTACCACAGTCATCACAGCTTATTGATTTTGGCCTTGCCTGGACTTTCCTGTGTGACTCTACATTTTTCTTCTCTCCAACACATTTCTTATTAAGCAGACATCTTGAAGACTTCACTCCTGAATGACTTGTCATGTGTCTTTGAAGAGCCCGGTTACTGACATACTGCTTACCACACTCAGAGCAACTCAAAGATTTGTTGACAGTTTTTACCACTGATTCAGGAGCCCTGCTCTCCTTCCAGTCTTTCATACTGTCTTCATGTTCTGATTCAGAGTCTGATGAGTTCTTTAGCAGAGAGTCAGGATCAAACATTTCACCCTCCTCTTCATCGTCCTCATTAAGGTCAATCTTTGAAGAGCTGAAAGTGTCTTTGTGAGTCTTTAAATCTGGGTTCCTGGTAAGTTTGTTTTTATCCTCCTCACTCTTTAAAGGAACTGTAGTGACAAAAATCCTCATATTGGTCTCCTCCATATTGAGTTGGTCTTCCACCAGACTGGTCCAAGGGTCTTCTCTTCCACTCTATGATAAGAGGCTCTGGGCCCTGCTGGTCCACATCAGGCCTATCAGCACCAAACATAGACAGGAACCACTGAAACACATGGACATTAAGGACAATGTTACATCAACACACACAAGTGCGTGCGAACACACACACACACACACACACACACACACACAATCCTCACAATCATCATCTTCTTTCTGCATATATAATGATAATACAGTACCAGCATATTACTACAAAAGAACAATTTTAAAGGCAGAAAAAATACATTTTGTTAGTTTGTTCTGAACAAAGGACCACCTGTGAAAAAGTTTACAGGTATTTTAAATAGCATCATTTTGAATTTAACCTCATTTAACAACAAAATCACAGTTCCAGTGTCATCCTTTACAAATTTTATCACTGAAAATCAACTTGCTCATTATGATAGTTGTTATGTTATGAATGATATTTTTTTATTTTTCTTGTCTCTAAAAATATTTCAACATAAAAACTACATGATTGGTAATAATTCAGGCAAAGTAGGCAAACAAAATCAACAGAATCAATGTGAAAACTGATTTTTAGTTCATATTTGATCATTGCTTTACATTTTTCATACACCAAATAACAATTTAGCTTATCCAAATCCCCAAAACTATGTAGGACTTAAATTACTGTAGCAGATATTCATGATGAACTACAAACACCTTAAATTGACTTCTTTATAGAGATAACATTTGGAGGGTTTTGGAAAATAAAAAAACACAAGTTAAACAGAGACACACCCTTTCTTTAGTTTTGTTCAAATATACATACAGTATTTTAGTATTAATTAGGGCTGAATGATTAATTGCATTTGCGATAATCTCGCAATATGTTAAAACGCGATTCTCTAACCGCACAGGCTACGATTTGACTGGTCACGTGACTTGGGAGTGAGCCGAGCGGAGCAAAACCGAGCAGGCAGGGAGGGGGAGACCGTGCGCTCTAACACAATGGCTTCAGGCTCGACAGAAGTCATAAAAGTTAAAAATTCTGGTAAGTTAGCCCATGTAAACGTGTATCTGATCTTAGAGGCTGAAACACAGAGACAGCGGGAGATAAACAGAGAGCGAGCTGGTCACTGTAACCGGGCCTATTTTGGACGGTGCCCTGTTACTGTTAGCAGCTAGCTCAGCAAGCTAACGTTCTACGTGAATAAGCACATTCATTATCTGATTTTAAAAATTAGATTAGTCAATCGTCATTAGTGATATGAATTAATACAGAACCAGTAACACACACGTTTCGCACAAGCTGATTTTTTTTTTAAACTAGCAGTGTTTAATGATCGTTAGCTTAGCTTTAGCATAGCTATTTAGACGAGGTGATGCAATTTCTCACCATTACCAAACCTGGTCGTGATATCACGACTATTATACTATCCTTTTTATTGTCTGTTTTAAATAATGTTAATTATTATGTTCAGTAATGTGAAACTATTTAGTCATCACGTTTTGCATTCACTTAACGTTGACAAACGGGGAAAAGCTAAAACCTGTACATTGTTTTTAACTAACAAAGTGAGAAGATTTTTCTGGTCCTCAATTTTTGCACGTGTATGAGTGAGAGTGGAGGATGTGAATGTGTGTATTTATTTTTTATTTTGTATTACAGGACATGCACTAAAGTATGACAGAGGTCAAGAGCAATTCTCCCACAGTTGGAAGAAGGAGGCAGCAATGACTGAAGAGGGAGCTCAAACTTCCTGAACACAGCCTCATCACTGTATGTCCAACAAGATGGGGAACCAAATAAATGATTGCCAGGGTGCTAAAGCAGCTCAAAGCCATTTCTCAGGTGCTGTCAGGTGACCGTTATGCACGCTCCCTTATCTCAACCTGGCAGGTTATTGAGGTGTTGGAGTCTGTTCACAAGGCTCTGCATCCTGCTGTTACATACTGACTATAATGTTTACATTATTGTTCCAAGAGTTTTTTTTTAACATCTGTAGTGGAACACCTCATCTCTGATATTTTAGGCTTGACCTTCAAGTACACCTCTCTGCATCTCTTTGAAACTCTAAGTGTTACACTTTCTTGAAGCTCTCAAGGAAACAAGTGACACTATTATTTTTACAATTATTTTGAATTAATGGACACTAATTAATCAGATTTAACTTTCTCTTTAATGTGTGTTAATTCAGAATTGATCTACAGTATATTTTGTCATTTAATGATGATCTGTTACTTGCATGAGTTTGACCTTCTGCTGGTTTTTATTTCTGCAGAACAAGCAGGTTCTGAATCTGGGACGTAAAGGCTGTTCACTTCCTTATCTGTTTTGTCTGTGAAAGTTAGCCATAATATTCTCTGTGCTCACAGGCCAGGCCATCTGGCCGATTCTGTAAACAGTTTTCCTGTTGTCCGTCAGAGACAGTTCTGCCTATCAGATGAAATATCCATCTCTTATTTTGTTAAACCAGCCAATAGTTATTGAGGAGGTGGGGAAGACCCCGCCTCCCATATAAAGATGCATTTCCTATTTTCACTTTAGTGGGTCGAGGAGAAAAGTTTCTAACAACTGGTTTCCTCCTCTGGAAAAGCTGGAAACGTCCCGGTCATTGTGTCAACTAGACCCACGTTTCAGCTGGAATCACAGTAAAGCCTTACTGTGACTCCTTCACTCATTTCTGAAAGAATTTGTTTTCTGAAGTTTATTTTGAAAATCAGTCAGTGCGCTTGGCTCCGTTCCTGCCAGGAGAAGCGCGCTTCTTGCTCGTCTGAATCAGCTCACACACGCGGAAGCCATCTGGACGTGAACTGGACAACACAGTCCGTTAGTGTCCACAAACTTCAACTCTTATCTCCAAGACGTATCGTCAACAGGTAACGAGGCGTTGATGTGTTCTGAACGTGTGAGAAGCCCAGCTGAGACCTGTATGGGAAGGCTGCCACCCTGGTTGGTTCAAATAATCAACTTACGTTAACTTAGCTTTCATTCCTCCTATTTCTTCTTTTTCATAAGCTATTAATCTGTTAAGTAATGTGCCAACAGAAAAGTTCCTAACTGTCTGTTTGATTTTAATTTGAATTCTTGTCAACGTAGTTATTAAATCAGAGCTAATATCGATACAAATGTTTAATGTACTTTCATGATAATTTCAATAAAAGGTCTATTTTCTGGTAGACCAACATAAATTGAAGTCTCTTGTGAAGTTACATTTCTGGCTAATCACAGTTAAAGCAATTTAATATCGAAAAAGGGTGAACTCGCGAATTGGTGAAAGGTTTGTGCAGATAAACTCTGCTCAGACCTGCGCATCTAAAATATAGGTAAGTCAGTAAACTGACCAATAACTCCTATATCATTACAATAATGGTGGCCCAGTAAGTGTTTAAATACCTTACCGCCCCTATATTGTTACATATAATGGTGGCTCGTCCGTGTCCCTAAGACGATTATTAAGTTGTTTTGTGTAGCTTATTGTCACGGTATTTGTTGGCATAGTTCTGCATCCTGTTGTGGACTTATCGAATAGTTTTGGCTGGTGAGTGTCTCAGAGATTGCTAATCGTGGCATTGTCTGGTGCGTTTCCCGTTAGAATTATTTTTTCTTTCACATTTCGACGTATGTTTGAAGCTGCGGATGAATGAATGTTTGTGTTTGTGAGACGTTTCGATACGTGTCGCGTGGCTGCAGGCATTTTTCATTGTTGTGACCGCCGTGTCACCACTGCTTCATTTTATTACTTCTGCGGATTGCTGTTGAAGGTCTGTTTCACACATTTGCTGCTCCATTTTACCTAATCTGTTACAACGTGTTTGGCTGAGGTTCGGGTGATCCTACTCAGCTTTGGACCGGACGGTTCGGCCTCCGGTTCCGAGTGACGTAAAGTCCGTTGTTGTACACAGTTAGCGTGCTGCCTTCTCTGGAAGGCGTGGGGGTAGCCTGGATGTGATTGGGCTCGTTAGCAGTATTTTCTGTGGTGTATTCTACGTTTATTTTGTGAGAGAGTGTCCAGAACTTTGGATCGAGCTAACGTTAGCGGTTCCGAGAGATATTCGGCTACAGAAGCGCTGTGATTGGTCCATTGTGTGTCGTGTTCAAAAACGTTGGTACTGTTGACTGCTGGTTGTCAGATATTCATTTTTGCACACATTTCTGACAGTTTATCTGTGTTGTTCGTTCTATGCACGTGATATCGTCGAAGACTGGCTTAACCGCGGTGTTTTGCGATATTTATGACTGTTTTAGAACGTTGAAAAGTCCGTTCCTCGGTAACGTTCGACCGACCGCAGGTCCGTGAACGCACCGCTCGAACGGCACGTCACACGTGAGTGACGTCAGGTTTAGAAGACTCCATTACCCGTGAACACTTGGGTTTGAACTACAGGTTCCGTCTTCGCTGTGATTGGTCGATTACGCTGTAGGTGTTGACGCTAAAGGGGGGTGAGGAGCTCACTCCTCATCAACTTTCACTTCAGCTGTTTGTCCCAGACAAGTTCAGGCTTGTTGTCCGTTACTATCTCTGAAAAGACTGTTTCATCGCAGTGTTTTTGAGATTTTAATGGGTGGATTGAGTCAGTTGCTCTGAGACTGCCGATCGCCATGTGACCAGGTCACGTGACACCGGGAGCTGCAACTGCTTTATGGGTCCGACCGCTTTCTTTTAAACGCAGTTTAAAGAATCACTTTACCTGTCCTAAACGATGTTACTCACATCGAATCGTCTATTATAAGACTGGGGTTCTGGTGTTTTGTCACGTCAAGGCTCTAGATCTTTCTGATTGCTGTTTTTGATCCGTTGTTAGATGTCTGTGAATGTTTAGCAGCTCACGGCTGCGCTCACAGGCGACAACAGCGCCTCTATTGCAGTCAGATAGAGAAATTGCAGTCGCTGTGATGAACTTTTCCAGCGCGGCACCCCCATCTGCTGGTTACTTTAGAAGACGCAGTCTTCCTGTAATTTGTACATGTTGAACGTTCCTGTTTTAAACGGGAAACAATTTGAAATATTGTACTCACAGCATCCTTTGATTTGATTTTCGCAGAAAATCAAATGTTGATGGCAGAACAGTTACACAGAAGTAATACAGACATGTCTGCTTTTTGATAAAACTTGACACTTTTATCATCAATTCTGTGCAAAACAAGCTGTCTGTCCCTGTTTATTTTAAACTGCAAGTTTAAAATAACACACATGAGGCATCTTTTGTTTTGATTTTCACAAAAATCTCACGACAGCCGATTTTGTTTGACCTTGTCAAAGGTCGACAAATTAATAAAAATCACTGATTTTTATTTGATTTCACATCTTGGACTCCATGTTGACTGCTGCAGGCATCACATGGTGAGACTGCCCACTGTGAAATAAGACCCACTTTACTTGATTTTTCACAGAAAATCAGTAAAAAGATGGACGTTCAAACACGTGCACCAACTGAGGGGGCCTCCTCTCCTATCTATCCTAGATGGATGCGTGGGGGCCTTGGGATTCCTGCCCGTGCTTGTCGCAAAGTGGGAGAATCTGCTTCATCGTATGCTAATTACTTGGCTGCATGGAACGTCCATCAGGATACGTGGGAAAGTCCCCTGTCGTTCTACGACAGGCTCCTCTCGGCCTACTCCGGGGGCAAAATTGTCCCTGGCTTAGAGGAAGATGAGGAGTTTAAACGTCTTTTCACTACGCATCTCATGCCTTTCCAAATGAAATGTGTTCGCTTAACGTTTGATTGCAAAAAGGACAGCATGGAAAAGATAAAAGATTATGCTGCGTGGGTTTTTGAGACAAGGATACTACCCAGGACACCCTCAGTGGTGTGCCCAGGTCAAAAGGTCACATCCCACTCGCAGGAAATAGAAGAGGTTCCCTCTCCTACAGAGTGCGAAAGTAAACAGGTTTTTCATGATAACAAACAACAGTATGTTTCCAGCTGGAACATTGACTCTGATCGGTTCACAGGGAGTTCTGCTCCTCTTTCACCTCAGGTTGAAAACCCTGAGATGAGCAATGAACCACAAAAGGCAGGTGTTCGCTCTCTAGGTGAACCAAGATGGTTCAGATCGAACCAAGAAGGTTTTGACCTAGGTCTCACAGTGGGTGAACTTTGAGAGAAGTTGATGTCTGGGAGCCGTGACCCTTTGAAAAATGGTCGGTCCCAACATGTACCCACGAGAAGCGGCCCTCCTGCCCCTACCCCTCAAACTGCACAGTTCGAGACATGCAAAGAGTCACACATGCTCCAGATTAAGGAAACGACGCCTCCGCGCTCGGAAGAGACTGAGGTGGTAAGTTGTTTGTCAAATGAGTTGAATGTTACAGTGGTTGACCAAGCTGACACAACGTGTGACGTTGTCCTTGATGATAACACAAACAAAGTTGTTCAACCTGTCGAAGCGGCACGCAGCACTGCCTTTTGCAACGACTCAGTGCACACAGTTGACAACATCATCAACATTGACAAAGACGCTGACAGCAAACAAATTGCTGATGTTCAACGTCCCGAAGGTCATGAGGCAGACAGCCATCACGATGCTGACGGCAACGAAGGTTACACAGACAGAGTCACACGTACAAAGACACGTGTGGAAAAACCTAAACGGTTTCTGTGTAACTTTATAAAAAGGGGGATAGCTAGGAAAGCTTGCCTGCCACTCACACTGGAAGGGGTCCTAGAGCGAGAAGCACTCCTGGTTTGCGGCTCAGACGTGTCTATCATGTCAGCCGAACTGTTTGAGGAGCTAAGGACCGCCGCTGACGATGTTGACAGGCAAATACCCTTTGTGAAAGACACTTATGGTGAGCTACAGGGCCCCGCAAAGACGGGGACATCCCTGACAGCTATAGCCATGGTTCACATACAGATTGGCGAAATGTCACTATACCACCCGGTATATGTGTCTGAACTTGACTCACTCCAGACTCCATTTGTGGTTGGCCAAGATTTTATAAATCGCTTTGAAGCGATTATAAATTATGGCAATCAGACAATGTGGGCCACAGTGAGCAGTCCAATGCCAATCGAGGTACCTCCCCAAGGTCAGGACACTGACTGTCTAACAGCAGGTATGGCTGAGGTCACATGGGATTCCCCAACCGAGACCACAAACCCGGTAAGTGAACCTCCATATACAGGTGAGACAGAGGAGACTCAACAGGTGGACCAGACTCTGGCCCAACACGAGAACCTCCTCTGCGAGCTGACACCTTCAGCACTCACTGAGCACTACCTATCACAGGTAGAAGAAGGTGTGGAGATTCAAGGGTCCCACACCGATGACGCTGTACTAGCCTATGGGACTGGTAATTCGGCAAACAACCAAGCTTTCAGTGAAGTCTTGGTTCAAGGACATCTGAGTCCAGAAAGTGATGGTCTACCACACGCTGACAGTCACTTGGACTTCATTGTTACAGAGTTTGAGGACCCCTCCTCAAACAAAAGGGGGGCAAACTCACACTTCCTACCACAGGTAGAGGACGGTGTAGAGATCCAAGGATCACACACCGAGAACGGTGTACTGTCCTCTGGGACAGGTAATTCGGTTATTAGCCAAGCTTTCGATGAAACCTTGGTTCAAGAGCATTTGGGCCTAGAACTACTCAGAAATGACATAGTTCTTACAGACTCAAAGAGCACCTCTTCATTCATGAAGTGGGAAGACATACACTACATAGCACTTTGAGATTTTCATTAATGAAAAGTGCGTTATAAATTGAATTCATTATTATTATTATTATTATTACATCACAACGACAGAGACACGCCTGCGATGGCGCCGACAGTTGTGACACACCTGAATTACGCAGAAAGAGGTAAACGTACAGAGATACGTTGGCCGAAACCCAAGAGGTTCCTGTGTACTGTCTACTCTAAGCTGCGTAAACAGCCTAAACTAAACAAAGGCATCCTAACTCGTGCCCATGGACGGACGTCCACACCTGTGCGCGTGGTCCCCCATGACCACAGGGGGGTGATGTTAGGTCATGCCCATGTCAAGGACAAAGATTTCAATAACCCCACAAACGACAAAGATCTCGCAAACTCACAGACTTCATGGGAAAATAAGGTCGTCCAAGCACAGGATAGTAAATAAACTAAACAGTTTAAACTATACTAGTTGCGAAAAGAAACCGTTCCAACTAGAACTTAGAAACGCTAAGCATAAAACCCACAACAAAAAACTAACCTTAACAACCGTTTAAATCTGCAGGATTTAATTGACATCGGTTATAAAGCTAAGAACTGTTTTTCTTGTGTGTGACACGTTGGAATCTGACGACCAGAGTGAGTTTGACGTAGTGAAACGTTGTTTTTAGTTGCTTAATTGCTACTTTTGTTGTTATTGAAGTTGTTATTGTTTTCTGAACACTCCCAGCCAAAAGAGGTTTTGATTAATGTTAGTTGAAGACTTAAATGGATTTAACTATGCCAACATGCTGTTCATTTTGTTAAAGATCTCAATCTTTGATGAGTCATTGTAGATTAATACTACTTAAGGTACTATAATCTACACTGATCTCCCAATCATTTAGGTAGAACCGATTCGATCGTTTCTATTCTAGATCTATTCATTTTGATGAGTCTCGCCATAGACTTCAAAATTTATAGGGAATACCAAATCTTGCGTCGTTCGTCTAAAAGACAACAGACATTTAGACCAAACTAGTTTTCATTTTTTTTATTTTAGTTTAACCTAAACTAAATAATGAATGGAGGAATAGTTTGAATGAAGAGGCCTTCGTTACAGAAGCCCTCCACATTTCTATAGGTATAGATCCCTATTTCTGATTTTTACAGCATTGATCCACCCCTTAATTGGTAATTGTAGCTGATCTAATCCATGATAGCTTACATACCAGGTGCATATAGGTAAGGCTTAATGTAGAATCCCAATCATAAGCCCACCTAAAACCACATAATTGCATGACACATTGAACCAGGGTGGCACCGACTGGAAGCCATCCAGCCTGCAACCTTCGATGTGGGGACCTGCTGATCCAACGTTGGTCTTCAACCTTCATCCAAGGGCCGCCTCCTCTGCTTCAATCGAGGGATCCCCTCTACATGCTGATTAAAATCCATTCTTGCTGATGAAATCACTAACCCCCATCGTTGTGGAATTACCGTTGTGGATTATAAGACTTTGTTTTCCAAGGGATCACAGACTCAGTTTTCCATGGGTTAACAGACTATGTTTTCCAAAGGATTGAAAGCTTACCGCAATGGGATTACCTACGAACAGTATGGAATTTCCAAAAACATTATGGGAGTATAATTTTGAACTTTTTTTTGACTTTTTTTTTTCCCACTTGCTGGATTACATAGAGGTCAGAGACATTCGGTGGTATCCTTTCGTGTTGGAACTCATCTCCAAGGACAGGCGATGATTTCCAAAAAGGGGGACTGTAGTGGAACACCTCATCTCTGATATTTTAGGCTTGACCTTCAAGTACACCTCTCTGCATCTCTTTGAAACTCTAAGTGTTACACTTTCTTGAAGCTCTCAAGGAAACAAGTGACACTATTATTTTTACAATTATTTTGAATTAATGGACACTAATTAATCAGATTGAACTTTCTCTTTAATGTGTGTTAATTCAGAATTGATCTACAGTATATTTTGTCATTTAATGATGATCTGTTACTTGCATGAGTTTGACCTTCTGCTGGTTTTTATTTCTGCAGAACAAGCAGGTTCTGAATCTGGGACGTAAAGGCTGTTCACTTCCTTATCTGTTTTGTCTGTGAAAGTTAGCCATAATATTCTCTGTGCTCACAGGCCAGGCCATCTGGCCGATTCTGTAAACAGTTTTCCTGTTGTCCGTCAGAGACAGTTCTGCCTATCAGATGAAATATCCATCTCTTATTTTGTTAAACCAGCCAATAGTTATTGAGGAGGTGGGGAAGACCCCGCCTCCCATATAAAGATGCATTTCCTATTTTCACTTTTGTGGGTCGAGGAGAAAAGTTTCTAACAACTGGTTTCCTCCTCTGGAAAAGTTGGAAACGTCCCGGTCATTGTGTCAACTAGACCCACGTTTCAGCTGGAATCACAGTAAAGCCTTACTGTGACTCCTTCACTCATTTCTGAAAGAATTTGTTTTCTGAAGTTTATTTTGAAAATCAGTCAGTGCGCTTGGCTCCATTCCTGCCAGGAGAAGCGCGCTTCTTGCTCGTCTGAATCAGCTCACACACGCGGAAGCCATCTGGACGTGAACTGGACAACATAGTCCGTTAGTGTCCACAAACTTCAACTCTTATCTCCAAGACGTATCGTCAACAGGTAACGAGGCGTTGATGTGTTCTGAACGTGTGAGAAGCCCAGCTGAGACCTGTATGGGAAGGCTGCCACCCTGGTTGGTTCAAATAATCAACTTCTGTTAACTTAGCTTTCATTCCTCCTATTTCTTCTTTTTCATAAGCTATTAATCTGTTAAGTAATGTGCCAACAGAAAAGTTCCTAACTGTCTGTTTGATTTTAATTTGAATTCTTGTCAACGTAGTTATTAAATCAGAGCTAATATCGAAACAAATGTTTAATGTACTTTCATGATAATTTCAATAAAAGGTCTATTTTCTGGTAGACCAACATAAATTGAAGTCTCTTGTGAAGTTACATTTCTGGCTAATCACAGTTAAAGCAATTTAATATCGGAAAAAGGGTGAACTCGCAAATTGGTGAAAGGTTTGTGCAGATAAACTCTGCTCAGACCTGCGCATCTAAAATATAGGTAAGTCAGTAAACTGACCAATAACTCCTATATCAATACAATAATGGTGGCCCAGTAAGTGTTTAAATACCTTACGCCCCTATATTGTTACACATCTAAAAGATTTAATAAGAACAGATACTAGTTTATTTTGTGTTCACTGAGTTTTAATTCCCAGAACAAGTTGGTTAAAGCAGATTCTCAAAGTCAAAGTCAAATTTATTGTCAGAACTGCAATATGTACAGGACATACACAGGATTGAAATTGCGTTTCTCTCAGTCCCTCGGTGCAACAGTAACCATCTAAACACTAAACACTAAAACATTTAATAAACATAAGCATAAAATAGTAAAAGTGTAACACTGTCCTGAGTTTTTTCATAGTAGTATAAAAGTATGAAAATTTACACCAACACTGAAACACCAAACACCCCTAAAACACCAAACACCCAATGAACATAAGCATAAAATGAAATAATAAAAGTGTAATACTGTCCTGAGTTTTTTCATAGTAGTATAAAAAGTATATCTATAAAATAAACTGAAGGTTCTAGCATTGACATTTGCAAAGAGTGGCACAGCAGCATATGAGTTAATGTACACAGTATATGTATGAGGTAGTTGATGTTGGTATAGAGGCAAAGTGGCATATGCAGTAAGGCACATAAGGCACATTTGGCATCCTTAGATAAGGCTAGTCAGAGAATACTGTATATGTATCAGCAGTAGTGTAGATATAAAAGTAGTGTAAATGTAAACAGTAGTAATAAATGTAAAACAGTAGTAATAAATGTAAACCGTATTAATAAATGTAAACAGTGAATGTAAACAGTAGTATGACTATAGGCAGTAATGTAATACAAACATTAGTGCAAATATGAGAAGTAGTGCAAACTGAATGAGCACATGACCGAGAGTTTAGTGAATAACCCGTTTGATGACACAGAGTCCAGTGTTAAAAACTTTGTGTTGAGTGGTAATGTGTGAGAAAGTTTTTTGTGTTAAGGCAGTTCAAATGGGAGGGGAGGCAGAGCAGGCAGAGTGTTTAGCATTCTGACTGCCTGATGAACAGAGCTGTCTCTCAGTCTGCTGGTACGAGCCTGGAGACTCCTCAGTCTCCTCCCTGAAGGCAACAGGCTGAAGCAGCTGTGTAGTGGGTGTGTGGGATCACCTGCCATGCAGAGGGCTTTCCGAGTGAGGCGGTTGCTGTGTAAGTCCTGCAGTGAGGGCAAGGAGGTGCCGACGATCTTCTCAGCTGCTCTCACGATGCGCTGGAGGCTCTTGCGGCATGATGCAGTACATGCACCAAACCACACCGTGATGCAGCTGGTCAGGACACTTTCTATGGCACCCCTGTAGAAGGTGCACATGATGGGGGTTGAAGCTCCAGCCCTTTTCAGCTTGCGGAGAAAGTAGAGGCGCTGGTGAGCCTTCTTGGCCAGTGCTGCAGTGTTCCTGCTCCAGGACAGGTCCTTTGAGACGTGCACTCCCAGGAACTTGGTGCTGTCCACTCTCTCCACTGCGGTGCTGTTGATGGTCAGAGGGGCATGTTGTGCATCCCTCTTCCTGAAGTCCACGACAATCTCCTTTGTCTTCTCCACGTTGAGAGTGAGATTGTTGTGTCCGCACCACAAGGCCAAGCGGCTCACCTCGTTCCTGTAGTCCGTCTCATCGTTGTTGCTGATGAGACCTACCACTGTTGTGTCGTCCGCAAACTTGATGAAGTGGTTGGAGCTGTACGATGGTGTGCAGTCGTGTGTTAGCAGGGTGAATAGAAGGGGGCTCAGCACACATCCTTGTGGGGCCCCTGTGTTCAATGTGATGGTGCTAGATGTGTTACTCCCGATCCGTACTGTCTGTGGTCTCCCGGTCAGGAAGTCTAGCAGCCAGTTACACATTGAGGTGTTCAGCCCCAGACTGTCCAGTTTATGGATGAGCTGTTGGGGGATGATGGTGTTGAATGCCGAGCTGAAGTCGATGAACAGCATTCTAACATAAGAGTCCTTCGTGTCCAGATGTGTGAGAGCTGTGTGGAGGGCAGAGGAGATGGCATCGTCGGTTGAGCGATTAGGTCGGTATGCAAATTGGAAGGGATCCAGGGAGGCAGGGAGGACAGATGTGATGCTTTTCATGACTAGCCGTTCAAAGCACTTCATCAGGATGGGGGTGAGTGCTACTGGGCGATAGTCATTGAGGCATGCGGGCGTTGCCTTCTTTGGGACAGGGATGATGGTGGTGGCTTTGAAACAGGTGGGGACGATGGCCTGGCTCAGTGAGATGTTAAAGATGTCCGTGAAGACCGCTGCGAGTTCCCTTGCACAGTCCTTCAGCACACGACCAGGTATGTTGTCAGGACCAGAGGCCTTCCGGGCGTTAATCTTGATAAATGATCGCCTTACGCTGTCTGAGGACAGCGCCAGCACCTGGCCATCAGGAGAGGGGGGGAGTTTATGTGCAGGTGTGCTGTTACTTGCCTCAAACCGAGCAAAGAACTCATTCAGTTCATTCAGCGTAGAGGTTGAGCTGTCACAGGTCTGGGGGGGTGGTTTGTAGTTTGTGATGGTCTGTATTCCCTGCCACAGACTGCGTGTATCCTTGCTGTCCTTGAAACGGTGAGCTATTTTCCTGGAATACTGCTTCTTGGCCTTTCTGATGCTG
>JBBPBX010039338.1:15092-29940 GCA_038048925.1 Garcialebias charrua
GAATACCTGCACTGTGACCAGAGACTGGTGTTCAGGGAGGGCCGCACCAAAGCTGTAGGGACCATCACCAAGGTAGAGAAGATGCATGGATTTGGGCATTTTAATAACAGGATGTGGCACGTTCTGATTCAAGATGGTGCCAGATTCTGATGCTCTTATGAAAAACAAGTTCTCATATAGGGAGGCACGATCCACATTTTCTTACTTCCGATCCGGATACTTAACTCCAGGTATTGGCCGATACGATCCAGTTCCGATATCATCATCACGTGTGTTACACCATATTCTGTGACTACTGTTATTAACATTGTGAGTTAAAATCAATGAAGACACTCTGGGCCTCACAACAGGAAACACCCAAACTTTAATAGCACACAAGAGGCAGGTCTATATCACAGACGTCCATCTCACTCATGGTGCGGCCTGTAACACTAAAATACCGCTAAGCATTATGAGAAAGACAACACAGTCCACTCCCCGAATATGTTCACTGATAAAATCTTGGAGCTATTGGAAAAGAGTTTTAATAAAAAAGTTTTTTGTGTAGAGACTTTAAAAAAAAGAAGTTTTTATTCATTTTACATATTAATAATAATAAAAAAAACAAAAGCTAATGGGAAAAAAAAACATTTCATAAATTTGTGAAATAATTAAATTTAATATTGATCTGGGAAATAAAACAGATTCGAATAACATCAATACATTTATAAATTCAATGTATAGTTTAAATCTGTATCCGTTGAACAAAGCCAACAAGAATTACAACTCAGTGCCACAATCAAAAATGAAACTTAAAAACAGTGGGGCAGTCAACCACCCCTGCGCATTAGGTTTAGTTTTAGAGATAATTATGTTTATAGTTTTTTTTTTATAGGTTTAGAGATTCATATTTTTTGCTTTTTGTTTGTGAAACAAGGTCAGAGGAAGCTGTTTTTGGTTGTGGTAACAATATTCAACAAACTTTAGAATTAATGATGACAGAACTTGCTAAAATTCAGAATTGGTTTAAAATTAATAAATTAACGTTAAATTTGGATAAAACTAGTTATATGATCTTTAGTAATAAAAATAAATCAATTGATTTTCCATTTTTAATTGAGGGATCTGAGATTCAGAGAGTTTCTGAAGCGAAGTTCTTGGGCATCATTATTGATGATAAATTGTCTTGGAAACATCATGTAAGTTCAGTTAAAGCAAAATTATCTAGGTCTATTGCGATATTTTACAGAGTTAGGGATTTACTAAATGATAAAGCACTTTATTTGTTGTATAATACATTATTTGTGCCACACTTAATTTATGGTATTAGCGTTTGGGGTACGGCATGTAAATCAATTACAATGCCAATTTTTATTTTGCAGAAAAGAGCTATTAGAATTATCACCAGAAAGAATTTTCATCATCCTTCAAGCATTTTGTTTCATCAAACAAAACTGTTGAAATTTTATGATTTAATTGATTATAATATTTTGATAATTTTGTATAAAGCTCAAACTAATGCACTTCCTTCTAATATTCAGAAATATTTTGTTAGAAGAACGAGTAATTATAATCTTAAAGGGACAGATATATTTGTGAAGCCACCTTTTAGGACAAGTTTGAGGGGAAGATCAACCATAATTCAAGGAATAGGGTTATGGAATAAATTGGAGTCTGATATTAAAGTGGTCAGATCAATGGTTTCATTCAAAAGAATGATTAAGTTTAAACGGTTAAAAACATATATTTAAATGAGTTGAAATTTGGAAGTTTGTGTATGACACAGAGGGTAGTAATTATTATTTATGTTGTTCACTATTTTGGAAATTATGAGTTGGTTGTGTCATGTGTTTATTCTTAAATGCTAAAATTATGTTGATTATTTATTTTGTAATCCAAGTAGTTGTCTATATGAATTGTTTATTGGAGAAAAAGGGGCAGAAAAAATAAGATTTTTTCTTCTTCTGCCGCCTTTCATTTTATATATATATTTTTTTTCTCTCTTTTTGTATTGTATTGTTTTCTTGTTTTAATTATAAAATGAATGAATAAACTAAATCAAATCAAATCAAATCAAAATCAAGTCCGGAACCTCGTATGTCGATGTGCTCGTAAGTCGAGGACTACCTGTATACACACATATTAGGCTTGTTATAGATTAACCGATTCGACCGGATATCCGGTTTGACAAGCTAGCGATGTGGTTGCATCGGTAGCAGCCACGTAAACCGACAGCAACCAGCCACAAATTCACAGATGAACCGGTTGAAAAGACACGGACCGGTTATCGCGAGACTTGCTGGGTTTACAATGCGTTTCTAAAACAACGCGAGAGCGAAGCTATTCTCACGCATGCGCCATAGCTCACCAAGAGGACGAGCATGGATGTAAATAGTAGTCGCGCGCGCTAGCGAGTCACCGCGAAAGATTTTCAACACATCAGCCAGACAAAAATCTAAAGTGTGGAACGTTTTTGGGTTTTACAAGAAAGACGGAAAACTCGACAAAAGCCACGCTATTTGTAAGCTATGCAGCGCACCTCTGAAGTACACTGGTAGCACAACAAACCTCCTCGACCAGCAACATGCAACGAGGAAACACAGAGAGGAGTACTGCGAACTGCTCAAGCCTCATAACAACGAGCAGGAGCGTGCAGCTGCATCACAGAAAGCGATGGTGTTATGTATCCTGAGGAAGCTGCCCATGCTGACACCTGCTGTTTTTTGTATGTGTTGGCTGCAGTCTTGTTTTGTTGATTAATCAGTCTGATTATGATCAGGCTTGTGTGTTCAGCCAGGAGGACCAGAGTGACACGCCTATATATACTTCAGAGTGAGAGTGCTTGAATGCGGAGTGTTGTGAGCTCAGAGTTTGGTTGCTTTATTGCTGAGCTGTTTGAGTACTGTTTGGGTACTGTTTGGGTACTGTGGGGTGTTCTCCGCCCGCCCCTGCCTGTCTTGAAGTCTGATCTTCTGTTTAGAAGGTTCTTGGTGAGTAACTACTAGCTCATGTTTGGTCTTGACTGCTAGATGCACTTAAAGAGTGGCTACTAGCTCATGTTTGGTCTTGACTGCTAGATGCACTTAAAGTGTGGCTACTAGCTCATGTTTGGTCTTGACTGCTAGTTGCATTTGTGTCAGCTCATTTGTTTGTGGAGTTTGACTGTGCTTGATGCACTTAGGAATGTTTGCTCATCATTTGACTTTTGTTGTGCTTAGTGCACTGGGTAGCTGAAGGCTGCATTGATGACATTAGGATCCTGCTAATGATAATTGATATCAGGGATGCTGACCTGTGTGGTTAGTTTAAGCTGGTTTAACCAGGAACATTTTTGAGCTTGGAGCTGTTTGGAGCTTTTTGAGCTGTTTGGAGCTTGGAGCTGTTTGGAGTTTGGAGCTTGGAGCTGTTTGGAGTTTTTGTTGGTTTGCCTAATGACAGAGTGAGATCGGTAGTCCAGTTATATCGTTTTTCTTTTACCCCTAGGGTCCCCTTTTGGTCAGGTAGTCCGTCTCCAGATAGGCTGCGACGGCCCTGTTTTTATGGGTTGGGCCGACGCTGGGGACGTTATATTCTTTTTGGCTGACTCACTCTTGTCCACCAATTATTTGTACTTTTGTCTGTCTATTTTTGCTCCCTTTTTGTTGCCCTGTGCCAGAAGACGGTGCACTCCGCACCTGGAGGGAGGAGTCGGGCAGTTTTCAATAAAGCTTTTTATTTTTACATTCTGCCTTCTTGTGTCCTTTGTCCATTTAATGTGTTCGGCCTGAGCCAGCCGTAACATATTTTGGGCGCCTCGTCCGGGATCTTGAATCCTTTTTGAATCCTTGTCTGGATCTTGAATCCTTTTTGACTCCTTGTCTGGATCTTGGATCCTTCTTCTCCTTTTGCTCCTTGTCTGGATCTTGAATCTTTTTTTTGACTCCTTTTCTGGATTTTTGAATCCCTTTTGAGTCCTTGCCTGGATCTTTGAGACATTGTCTGGATTTTTGAGACATTGAGTTTTTTGTGCTTAAAATATTGAGAGTGTGGTGAAGTCTTTTGAAGCCGTGTTTTTGGACAGCAGTTAATAGAATTAACTGCTCCTTTTTACATTTGGTGTGTGACAGCTGTGTGCTGTAGTTTGCACTCTCTCTGGAGCTGACAGGACTAGCTCCTGGTTGCTGATTGAGCTGAAACACGCAGCTGTGTGTGTTTTTGGATTGTGCTGCGTTCAAATGCAGCTGTGATTTTGCTGTTGTTTACAGTGAAAGTCATTTGAAGAGGGGTACAGCTTAAAAGCTGTTTGTGTTGGCATCATGGCGTTTAATTTGAAGAGATTTCTTGAACAGCCCACGTTTGATGTCTATATAAACTGCACGAGAGAGCAGATGTTGAGTATAGCAAACCATTTTAAAATCAACACTAGAGAATACGAACGTGATGGTTGGTTTGAGGGTGGACTGCTGACTGAATTAATTCAACTTGGGGTTGTTGTGATGCCTGATTATGGACATTCAAATGAAAATGAAGTTGCTTTAAGAAAAAAAGAGCTTGAAGAACAATTGAGGAAAGAAAAAGAACTTATTTCACAACAGTTCGAGGTCGCACGAAGGGAGCTACAACTTAAACATGAATTGTTCTTAAAAGAACAACAAAGACGTAAAGCTGCTTTGGAGGAAAAGAAACGTCTTTGTGAACAAGAACGACAAAGACTTTATGCTGCTCTTGAAGAGGAAAAACGTCTTCTGGACCAAGAGTTGCAGAGAGAATTGAGAGAGCTCCGTACTGCACAAAGGGAAGATCACCATTTGTGTCCCACTGTGTGTCATCTAAAGGTGACACCAGAGCCTTTCATTCAAGCAGGTGTGCCTCTCTCACATCTACAGGAGATGGCGCCAGAAGAACATCGTCCAGAGGAGGAGAAAAATGAGGATGATGTCAACTTGGGTGACAGTTTCTTCTTTTTTCATGTAACTGAACTTGAAATTAAACATGAAAATGAATCTGACTTAATCCCAGTTAAAGATGGGGATCTTAAAAACTTTGATGAGCTGAAGGAACATTACATTGACCTGAGTGAATGTTTTTTATTTAGCTCTGAAGAAGAAGTCCCAGTGAGCTTAACTGAGGAGGATCCAGAAGAAACAATTCCACCCGTTTCATTGTTTTCTCTTTTAGCTCCTGCACAGAACTATGAAGGAGTTGTGAAAGATGATGTTGACTGGAGTGACAGTTTTTCATTGTTATTTAAAACTGAACAACTCTCATTTAAGTCAGAATGTGAAGAACATGAGGACCTGAAGATCTCAAAAGAGGTACAGACACACGTGACATGTTCTGTTTCTTTGTGTCCTGTTCCAGCCTCAGGAAACGATGAGCGAGTGTTTAAGGACAACGTGCAATTGACTGAAAGTGCAACAGAAAATGCATTTTTAATGTCTGGGAAATGTGAGGTGCTGGAGCCTTACATTGAGCACATTGTACATGGTTCTTTGTCTAACTGTCTCTGTGCTTTCAGAGTAACTGGAAACAGTGCTGTTGCAGCTGACATGGTGGAGCTGCCACGTGCAGAAAATGACAGTTTCCCTCTGGCTGTTATGAAGAGTATCCACTCTCCCACTGGCATCCTTGGTCATGATGTTGATGTTGGTTTGGTGTCTGTTAACAAAAATAATTCTTACAGAGTAAGCCTAGACAAGCGTCGCCTGTTTGGCTTCAGAACATTTTAAGATAACATAATATTGATTATGTTAGCGGTTAGGCGGACTAGTTTTAATGATGTTTTTAGTCCGTTGTGACCGCTACATTGTTGCTCTCTAGGGTCCTATTTATTTTGCATGTGCGGATGTGAGATGTTTTCACCTGGCATCCACATCACCCCCATACAAAACACTGGTGGTGGAGGTGTTATGTATCCTGAGGAAGCTGCCCATGCTGACACCTGCTGTTTTTTGTATGTGTTGGCTGCAGTCTTGTTTTGTTGATTAATCAGTCTGATTATGATCAGGCTTGTGTGTTCAGCCAGGAGGACCAGAGTGACACGCCTATATATACTTCAGAGTGAGAGTGCTTGAATGCGGAGTGTTGTGAGCTCAGAGTTTGGTTGCTTTATTGCTGAGCTGTTTGAGTACTGTTTGGGTACTGTTTGGGTACTGTGGGGTGTTCTCCGCCCGCCCCTGCCTGTCTTGAAGTCTGATCTTCTGTTTAGAAGGTTCTTGGTGAGTAACTACTAGCTCATGTTTGGTCTTGACTGCTAGATGCACTTAAAGAGTGGCTACTAGCTCATGTTTGGTCTTGACTGCTAGATGCACTTAAAGTGTGGCTACTAGCTCATGTTTGGTCTTGACTGCTAGTTGCATTTGTGTCAGCTCATTTGTTTGTGGAGTTTGACTGTGCTTGATGCACTTAGGAATGTTTGCTCATCATTTGACTTTTGTTGTGCTTAGTGCACTGGGTAGCTGAAGGCTGCATTGATGACATTAGGATCCTGCTAATGATAATTGATATCAGGGATGCTGACCTGTGTGGTTAGTTTAAGCTGGTTTAACCAGGAACATTTTTGAGCTTGGAGCTGTTTGGAGCTTTTTGAGCTGTTTGGAGCTTGGAGCTGTTTGGAGTTTGGAGCTGCTTGGAGCTGTTTGGAGTTTTTGTTGGTTTGCCTAATGACAGAGTGAGATCGGTAGTCCAGTTATATCGTTTTTCTTTTACCCCTAGGGTCCCCTTTTGGTCAGGTAGTCCGTCTCCAGACAGGCTGCGACGGCCCTGTTTTTATGGGTTGGGCCGACGCTGGGGACGTTATATTCTTTTTGGCTGACTCACTCTTGTCCACCAATTATTTGTACTTTTGTCTGTCTATTTTTGCTCCCTTTTTGTTGCCCTGTGCCAGAAGACGGTGCACTCCGCACCTGGAGGGAGGAGTCGGGCAGTTTTCAATAAAGCTTTTTATTTTTACATTCTGCCTTCTTGTGTCCTTTGTCCATTTAATGTGTTCGGCCTGAGCCAGCCGTAACAGATGGGTAACGTTATCACTCAATTTTACGGGCAACTCTGTGATAGTTGCAGTAGCTCTGGACCCTCGTTTTAAGTCCCTGCCTTTCCTCAGTAGCCATGATGCAGAGAAGACATTCAAAAGCCTGTCAGCAGAAACAATATCCCTGCATCACAAAGTAAATCCTCCAACACACTGTTAAAATACATCTGTGCATTCAGTTACAGTCTGCTGTGCTTTGTTGCTGTCATGTTGTTATTCTGCCTACTGTTTTTTGATTGTTTACACTGCATTTAACCATACTGTACACTAAATGTAATGTCATGTTTTATTTATAGGTAATGGGGGATTCAGTTCAGAGAGGTCCAGTGCAGACTGATCCATGTCAGACTGAACCTGCAAATGGAGATCCGAAAGTCTGCAATGATACACCCCGGACCCAAGATGAGCATACAGGTTTGTGTTTTATAACTTGTGATCAAGAATGAGCTGACTTTGTCTTAAACTTGTGCTGCATTCATTGTATCAGCATAAAACACATTCACTATAATGAGAGAATCTGCATGCACAGAAAGAGTTAAATAATAATCATGATGATGATGATAATGACACGAGTCCCTACATAAATAAATTCTGAACATCAGGTGAAGATTTTTACATAAAATGGTAAAGTCAGTAAAAAAAAAACTTCATGGCTAACATAGCCAGTAATATATGGTGCTTGCTTTCTATTTCAGATGAACCACCCTATAAAAAGAAGAAAATGTCAGCGCTGGACGAGCTGTTGGGAGAAGACTTTGAAGTGAGGATGGCAGCTAGATCTGTGAGGGACCAGGCCAGAAGAAGTCAAGAGGTGCAGAGAGCGTGAGGTACAGAGAGCATGTTTTTATATTAATCTGTGCCCACCTGCTCACACAAACTCATGTTCGCGCTGCTGTTGTTAGGCGTACTGTTCTTGCGTTATGTTTTGCATTATTAAGTTCAAGTTCAAGTGTTTATTTGTCATATGCAGGTTAACACAGAGTTAACTTAGTACAATGAAATGCTCAGGATGAGAAAAAACGATTTTGACTTGCTAAAAAACAAACAACAAGCAAACAGGAAATACTAAAGCATGCAATAAGGGTACAAAATAAACTACCAAAAAGTGAAACAGTAATTATAATATTTACAAAGTTTCTGAAGAGAAAAATAGTAAACAACATGGTAGAATTTTAACGGTGAAGCAGGATGAATTTGTGTGAATAACTATTTCAAGGTAGGCAAGAAGGCAAGTAGGCAAGTAGTCAGTAGTGACCGCAGCAGAAGTGAGAGGGAGTCTCAGAAGGATTAACCCTCATAAAGCAACCGGACCAGACAACATCCCAGGGAAAGTTCTGAAGGAATGCGCGGACCAGCTCTGTGAGGTGCTGGCTGACATCTTCACCACCTCACTTGCACTGGAGTCAGTTCCCACTATTTCAAGGTAGTAATGAAATATAAGCTAAAATGCACATGATCTATATTGCACATAACTACCAAACTACAGGTTGTGTGATAGGTTATTGCACAACAGGTCATTGCACAGGACTCAGGAGCTTTGTGCTTAGCTTATTCTTGGTTTTTTTTTCCCTAGTGATTTTTATTTTATTACATGCTGCTGTAACCATTTGTGCCTTTTATATTTTTTCTGTATTTTCTGTAGGAAATTTTCTTTTAGCTGGTCTTTTTAGGTCCATGTTTAAAAATAAACACATTTAACATGTGATTATTTTGTTTGGCTTTTTACTTTATTTTTACCAGTGCTTTACAGCACCCTTTTAGATATGATATATGTGGACTTTTACAAATTTAAAAATGCTCTAAGAATGTCACATTGATAGAAATGGTCCTTTTTCTTTCATAATGAAATATTTGTCTACCGGTATATCAACAAATGTTAAAACGTAGAATTATTTGAAGTTTAATCGAATCGAACCGAATCGAACCGAATCGCTTTTACACTGCATCAAATCGAATCGAATCGTTCCATTTTTAAAATAAATCGTTTTTGAATCGAATCGCAGCCTTTGTATCTAGATGTGAATCGAATCGTCTGTCACACAGAGATGTACAACCCTAACACATATATATATACACATATATATGCATGTATGTATATGTGCATGTCTCAACCCGGGATGTTGTGAGTCGGTGGACGGAATACTTCGAAGACCTCCTCAATCCTACTGGCACGTCTTCCACTGAGGAAGTGGAGCCTGGGGACTTTGGGGCGGGCTCTCCATTCTCTGGTGCGGAGGTCACCGAGGTGGTTAAAAAGCTCCGCGGTGGCAGGGCTGAGATTCGCCCTGAGTTCCTTAGGGCTCTGGATGTTGTGGGGTTGTGTTGGCTTACGCGACTCTGTAATATCGCGTGGACATCGGGGGCAGTTCCCTTGGATTGGCAGACTGGGGTGGTGGTTCCCCTATTCAAAAAGGGGGACCGTAGGGTGTGTTCCAACTATAGGGGGATCACACTCTTAAGCCTCCCTGGTAAGGTCTATTCAGGGGTTCTTGAGAGGAGGGTCTGTCGTAGGAGTGGGCCATATCGTCTCGTTTACGATATACTGGTGGATTTTTTGACACCGGTGAAAAAAATTATATTGCGGCATCCTATGATGACGTCATTGACTGCGTCTAACCTGCTTTGTTGCGATAACGGTGGTTTTGTGGAGGAACGATGGCGAAGCAAAATGACACTGTGTACAGCGTGAAACAGCAGACAGCAGCCGGACCCGAGGAGGAGGAACGAGCTAACATTAGCCTCATAGCTGCATCCTCGTAGCTTCACCGGGCAGCCGGCTTTGTGCGATCAGAGGTCCTTGGAGCTCGCCTCGATGTCGGACTGGAAGCCGAAGACATCGGGGGACAAAGAGCTAACTTGGAATAATAAAGCTGACAACCTTTTAGAAGGTGCAGCTAAACCGGACTGCCCGGAGCTGCGGATTCGGGGGAGCTAAATGCTAACACATGCAGCACGGAGCATGTGGAAGGGTATTAAATGCATAACAGATTACAATGGCAAGAACAAACAATGTCCCAAGGACCCATCTCTGCCTGATGCCCTCAATAAGTTCTATGCACGTTTTGATGATCCAAACAGACCAGCTAGCACCAGACTCACCTCATCACCAGATGAAGAGCATCTCAGAGTGACCGCAGCAGAAGTGAGAGGCAGTCTCAGAAGGATTAATCCTCATAAAGCAACCGGACCAGACAACATCCCAGGGAAAGTTCTGAAGGAATGTGCGGACCAGCTCTGTGAGGTGCTGGCTGACATCTTCACCACCTCACTTGCACTGGAGTCAGTTCCCACCTGCCTGAAGACCGCGACCATCATCCCAGTCCCAAAGAGCTCCACAGTGACTGGTCTGAATGACTATAGACCAGTGGCCCTCACCCCGATAGTCGCTAAATGTTTTGAGAAACTGGTCATGTCCCACATCAAGGCAACCGTCAACATCAACGAGGACCCTCATCAATATGCATACCGTGAGAACCGATCAACAGAGGACGCCATCTCTTCCGTGGTCCACACTGCTCTCACCCACCTGGATCAGAAGGACTCATACGTGCGTCTGCTCTTTGTGGACTTCACATCTGCCTTCAACACCATGATCCCCCAAACTCTGATAGACAAACTATCTACACTTGGACTAAGCCCCTCCATTTGTAACTGGGTACTAGACTTCTTAACAGACAGACCACAGTCCGTGAAGATTCACAACTTCTCCTCCTCCACCATAACCCTCAGCACTGGCTCTCCTCAAGGATGTGTGCTGAGCCCCCTTCTGTTCACTCTGCTCACATATGATTGTACAGCCACACTTCCAGGCTGTCATATTGTTAAGTTTGCAGATGATACAGCGGTGGTGGGATGCATCACAAACAATGATGAGTCCAGCTACAGACAGGAGGTGGAACATCTGGAGAGCTGGTGCAAAGAGAATAATCTTCACATGAATGTGAAGAAGACAAAGGAGATGATTGTGGACTTCAGAAGGAACAAACACACCCACGCCCCACTGAACATAGGTGGATCTGCAGTGGAAGTGGTCTCCAGCTACAAATACTTGGGTGTACACTTGAATGATAACCTCAGCTGGAGCAACAACACCACCAGCCTGATCAAGAAAGGTCATCAGAGACTCTACTTCCTCAGACGACTGAGACGTGCTGGTCTGAGCAGCCCAGTTCTCACCTCGTTCTACAGGTGTGCAGTGGAGAGCGTCCTGTGCTCCAGCATCAACGTGTGGCATGGAGGCTGCACAGTTGCAGAGAGGAAAGCTCTACAGAGAGTGGTGAAGGCTGCACAGAGGTCTGTCGGAGTCAGTCTCCCCACCATCACAGACATTTACACCTCCAGATGCAGGAAAAGAGCCACCTGCATCATGAAAGACCTCACTCACCCAGCTAGGGATGGGGCAGATCCGATCCAGTATCGGTATTGGTATCCGATACCAGCCTTGTTTACATATCGGATTTTCAGAGCAGAGACTGCCATCTTTCCGATCCATGATACACTGCAGTTGTCTTCAAACTATGGAATGGATTTCCTGAACGGAGGCGTGTTTTATGAGCCCAGAGTAGTAAGACCCGCCTCACATTCAGGAAATCCATTTCCTAGTTTGCCCCTTGCAGCCAGGTAAAACGTGAGTAAACACAAGCCGCTTACGCATTGGCCGGCCCTCCCCGGCTCTCCCAGCTTCTAACCCGGGTTCGGCGTCTTCGCATTTACCTTTTCCGCCCGGGATCCACCCTTGTTCTGGAACCATCTTCACCGTGGTTCTTATCGGGCCGAGCCCGACAGGGCTAGTTTCAGCTCTCATTTGATTCGTTGTTTGCAGCAGGGGCGGGACTCATTCAAACAACCTCAGCGCGAGGGTTGAATTTCATTCAAATTTAACTACAGAAACGAGAAACCCCTAAAACAATTGTTAGCTGAATTAGTGTTTCTGAGTTAAATTTTTGTTAATAACTGATCACAAATCAGCTTATGTTACAACGTAAATAACACGAAGCGCACACCCATTTCCGCCTTTCAGCGCGACCTGAATGTCATTAAACAGCATTAAACAATAACTAATATTGTCTAACTGTTGCGCGCAGCCAGGGTTTTAAAATATAACGAATAATCTCTAACTTTTACGTGCAGCTAAAATGTCAGGAGGAGTGATTGCTATATGGGCAAGTTGGACACCTGAAAATTCAGTCTGTTCGGATAGCTCAACGAGTTAATGCGTTATCGTTTTGACCGGGAGAAGTGGGTTCGCTTCCAGCCTGGGACAAAGTTATTTTACTTTTTTTTTCTCTTTATTCACATTTTCTTTTAAATAAAAAGGAGTTTGTTTGCAAACTCCTTTTTATTTAAAAGAAAATGTGAATAAAAAGAAAAAAAAAGTAAAATAACTTTGTCCCAGGCTGGAAGCGAACCCACTTCTCCCGGTCAAAACGATAACGCATTAACTCGTTGAGCTATCCGAACAGACTGAATTTTCAGGTGTCCAACTTGCCCATATAGCAATCACTCCTCCTGACATTTTAGCTGCACGTAAAAGTTAGAGATTATTCGTTATATTTTAAAACCCTGGCTGCGCGCAACAGTTAGACAATATTAGTTATTGTTTAATGCTGTTTAATGACATTCAGGTCGCGCTGAAAGGCGGAAATGGGTGTGCGCTTCGTGTTATTTACGTTGTAACATAAGCTGATTTGTGATCAGTTATTAACAAAAATTAAACGCAGAAACACTAATATATATATATCCAGCTAACAATTTTTTTTTGCCGAGTCTCCTCTCTTAAAACACGAACACTCCACCCACGTGAAGAGACCACCCCACCCACTTCCAGAGAACTGCCCACCCACTTCAAGGCGGCTTTGCGGCAAATGCGTAATGAACGCGGGTGGCCCAGAGACACCCAGGGGAGCTCCGGGCCATTGAGGGCTGGCCAATGCGTAAACGGCTACAGAGAGGACTGGAGGACTGTGGCTAACGGCTAACCAACTTTTCATCTTGGCATCAGAGTCGGTCAGAGTTTATTGATTTTTGCATGTCCGCGAACATGTCTGCTGTGTGGATGTGTTTTACTCTTGAAGCACCGCAAAGCAAGACAGCAGCGACGTGTACGTGTCTGCAGAGCCGCGTGCGTGTCTGCAGAGCCGCTGTCCAGAGAGGAGGAAGCTCCGTCGCGTCATATAATACCACAAACGTGATGAAACATTTGAAAAAGACCACAGTAAAGAGCATGACGATTGTTTAGCCCGGCGGGAGAAAGACAAACGGAGCCGACAGAAATCACTTCTGGACTCGTTTCAACAGCAAGGTAAACTTCCGCTGGACAACGTGAAAGCTAAAGGGATAACCCAGAAACTGCTAAACAACTTGTCAGGAACACTGTCAGCCAACCTGTGGGGTTTGCTGGAAAAGATTGTGACTTTGCTGGAACCCTTTGAGGAGTTAACCAGAGAAATCAGCTCAGCGAGCTCCTCTGCAGCTGATGTGATCCCAGCGTCACCATTTTAAACACCTGCTCGCTGATAACAGTGTGGACAGTGGCATCAAAACTTTGAGAAGCAGCCTCCTCCAAGCTGTCAGCAGGTGATTCCATGACATCCAAAGTGAACCCCTGTATGCTGTTGGACAGGTGAGGCATATTTTTGAATGTCTTGTAAATGTCTCCAAAGCTCTGTGGGATTATGAAAAACAAAAGGCTGAGCTGTGGCAGCCATCTTAAACTGGATGTACTTTAAAAGTCAACCAGTCGTAGAGAGCCCTTCAGTGATTATCTCTTGAAAGTTTAATCAAAATCTGTCCAGCGGGTCATGAGATATTTTGCTAACAGACGGCACCATTGATTCCAAATAAATAACGTTATAATTTTAAAGAAAGATCTTATGCATTCTACTAGTCCCTTGAATATGCTTTGGGAATGAGTCTCAGCTACTACCGCACCACATTTCATCTAGATTTTTTGTCAAATTGACTGAGTTGTAGTCAATTTTGTGTTGTTTTCAGTTGGCTGTGGCAGCCATCTTAAACTGGATGTACTTTAAAAGTCAACCAGTCGTAGAGAGCCTTTCAGTGATTATCTCTTGAAAGTTTAATCAAAATCTGTCAGGGACGTGCAGAGCCCACTAAAGGGGCAGGTGCTCAGAAAAAAAAGGGGCACATCTAACCACATTTTAGGACAGAATACTGTATTAACAAAGTCACATAGCTTTCAGAGTTTAATAAACAACGATAAATTACAAAATTGAAAAACAAGGGCACAGTGCAACTTTTTAGTGTATTGTAATCTATAAAATTATGAAAATGGGACCTCTTCTATGGAGTTCAATTTGTTTCACAATTATTCTATAAAAAAACTAACCTCAATTACATAAAATAAAATTGTGATCAAGACATTTTGAATTGTAATTTTTTTTAACAAATAAGTTTTGCTTAAAAAAACTTTTTAAAATTAAAATCACAAATTTTTGTGTCATGAAGTGAAATAATTATTTGCGCATGTCAGAAATCTTTGCTTGCTATTCTAAGTTTTTGTTTGTCATTCAAAGTTTTGCTTGCGATTCTCACATGACGTTGTGGGCAGACCCTAAAATAGCAACAACAAAAAAAGATTTCTGATGTATGCAAATAAAAGTTTATGTTTTGCAAAATAACTTTTTAAGTTCACGAGAGAAAAATTAGTTATTTAATTAAAAAAAATTTTTTTTAATGTTTTTATTTAAAAAAAGAAGAAATTGTTACAATTCCAAAAGTTTTGATTACAATTTTATTTTACTTAACTGAGGTTAGTTTTTTTTTTCCATTGAATAATTGTGAAACAAATTTAACTCCATACTCTGCGAACCAGACCCTAAACTTACTTAAAGTCTGGAT
>JBBPBX010039339.1:12292-29940 GCA_038048925.1 Garcialebias charrua
TTTGTTTGTTTGTTTGCTTGTTTTGTTTTTTCAGCTGCTCCTTTTTTCAGGGGTCTCCACAGCAAACTAATAATAAGTCACGTGAAGACTTGGCAATTGTTCTATTGTTCTTACACTGGATGCCCTTCCTGACGCAACCACAGACCACCAAGCTACCGCAGCCCTCAATGTGGAGCAAAGAGCTGCTATCTAGGGCCCCCAGGGGAGCAGCTGGTGGGAGTTAAGGGCCTTGTTTAAGGGCCCAGAGTGGGGCAAATGAGGGTGGAGGTAGATGTGGGGGTTGAATCGGTGATCTTCCAATCAGAGGCCCACATTCTCTAACCTCTGCACCACCACTCCCCAAAGAGGCGGATGGAGGATAATAAAAGTCAAGAAAATGTAGCGTACTGACTGACTGTGAATATAGTGCATCTGTAAACACTTTCACTTTTAGGTCAAGGTCAAAGTTCTTTGACATTCACATCACAAGTGGTACATGAGGTGGAACGAAATTGTGTATGCAGGGTCCCAGTTACATCCAACAATAGCAAAAATATAAATTGTAAAAAGAAACAGTAAATAAGGATTTAAGATATAAGATATAAGCTAAACCGAACGCTAAAAGATGTAAGATGCACGCTATTCATTAATAGTGCAAAACAATACACTGAACAACAGCAGCATGAACATGAGTTTCTGTGGGTGGATGAGTACGAATGAATGAATACAGCATATAATAATCAGCAGCATGAGATCAGCAACATGAATAATCAGCAGCACATATCAACAACCAAAGTGTCATTACTAGGGGGTGTGAATCTCTGTGTCTGGAGAATCGATTTGATTTTGATTTTTGATGCACCGATTCAATTAAAAATCGATTTTCGATTCTAAAACAATTTTCGATTCTGAAACGATTTTCAATTGAAATCACGAAAAGGTTAAACAATAATGTAAACAAATAAAACATTTATTTAAAACAATAATGTATGCTTGTAGCAAACATTAATAATGTCAAATAATACAGTATAAATACAGCAGCCTGAATTGTGAGCAGATGGGTATATGAATAGAATGCAGCAGCTTTAATCGGGTCCCGGAGGTCACTGGTGCCTATATCCAGCAGTCACTGTGCGAGAGGCAGGGGACACCCTGGACATGTCTCCAGTCCATCACAAATAATTCAAAATACAAACGTAAACAAAGATTTCAGCCTACTGTATTGCATAAACATTTAACTCAAAATAAAATAGACTTCAAAATCATATTGCATTCATCCATGTTTCAAATGTGTATGGATGGATTTTGTTTAAAAGATTTGTTTGGTAAATCTTTTCAACAAAAGCCATCTATCCATCATCTTTACCCGCTTTATCCTCATCGGGTCCTGGAGGTCACTCGGGTCAGATTTCTTCTTCTTTCTGCCACCTTTCATTTTATGTATTCTTTCATATACTATGAGATATGGTTTTATTTTCATATCTTTTGTAAATAAATAAATAAATAAATCGATTTTGGGGCTTTTAGAATCGATTTTGGATCGCCAGGACTAACAATCTACACTGTAAAAAAAATCCGTAAAAAAACTGGTAAATGTACTGTGGAAGTGTGAAGGAATTTTCCGTTATCATTTTTTACAGGGGTTTCTCCATATTTTTTTTTTCCGCGCAAAGCACCCTGGGAACAAGAACCTTTGAGAAGAAGCGCGAAAGAGGACTCTGTTTACCTGGCACCCTAGATTAACAGAAATTTATGTAAATTATACATTTAAAAAACTGTTAAATTACGGGAAAAATCCGTTTTAGGGTTTACGGAAATATCTGTAAAAAAACTGAGAATGTACTGGCAGAAAATTACCAGGACATTTTCCGTTTTTTACGGAATTTTTTTTTACTGTGTAGATTCTTTTAAAAAATCCAATTTTTTTTCCCTGCACCCTAGCAGTGATCATTCTGGTTAGAGATTCATGAGTCTAACAGCCTCAGGGTATAAGCTGTTCCTCAGTCTAGTGGTTCTACACTTAATGCTCCTCAACCTCCTTTTTGAGGGGAGCGGGGCAAAAAGTGTGTGTGCTGGGTGAGTGGGGTCCTTCATGATGCAGGTGGCTCTCTTCCTGCATTGGGAGGTGTAGATGTCTGTGATGGTGGGGAGACTGACTCCAGCAGTCTTCTGTGCAGCCTCCACCCTCTCTCACCACTCCACTTTAGGTACTTTTCCAATTTACTCCACTTTCCAACGTCTGGAGTTCTGAAAACATTTCGACTCAGAGACAGGGATTTTGAAAGTTCTGATGTCATCTGACTACTGTTGTGTGGACAACAGGCCCAAACACAGCAGAGTTGTTCATTTTTACTTAAAAACAGTGGCAGTTAAACTGGGCCCAAAATGGACTGGTTCCTTAAGCAACTCCAATATCATTCATGTCCTCATAGTTTGTGTAAATACTCCTTTGTAAATCCATACATCACACACTGTCACAGGCAAAAACAGCATTGTCTGCCTTTTGACCAGTAGTTCATGTTTAAAGAGTTCAGATAAGATATTAGTGGCCCAACATTTCCACAGAAACCCACTTCAAAATATCTGAACTATCACTTTTATATGAAAAATAATAATAAAAAAAACATTTAAACAAACTTTTTTTCCCCTTTCTTTGTGTTTTTGAATCATTGTGGATCTTAATTGCACTTTGGACCTTTCTTTAGGTGAAAGAACAAGCAAAAAATAAAATTAATATTAAATTTAATAGATTTAAAATGTAACATCACGAGGAGCTTCTGCATCAACCAGCCATCTATTAATCGTGCAGTTAAGTGATTTTTTCCCCCTAGCAGGGCTTGTTTTGCACCAGTCGAACTCGGCACAGGGTAATGACAGAGCACTTCGTATAAGGAGGTGAAAGGTGGTGATTAGTCAGAGCCCAGAGCTGCTGTGGAGCCACGAACCTCCTCCCTCTGCCACCATGTAACTGTGCAGTGCAGGTTAAAATACTGTATAGGAGTATCCGCATCCCACATGTCTTTACAACATCTATCTATTGCAATTTCCTTTAAACTATTTAATTTTTCCCTATTTATTTTTGCTAACATCTTTTCTGAGGTTGATTAGCTGTGGCGGCCATTCTAAATTGGGTTGAATTCAATAGTTAATGAGTTGTAGATGTATGATTACTTTCTGAGAGTTTCACTAAAACTCTTCCAGTGGGTCAAGATACATTTTGCAAACAGACAAACAGTGTTTGTCGAACAGTTTTAGGCCCAACCTGTATGTGTTGAAAATGACTTTTCAACTACAGTACTATCACACCAAAATTTAGCCCAACATCTACAACACTGACTAACCTACAGCCATTGTTGCATTGGCTAGTAATTAGCTGTGGTGGCCTTTTTTAATTGGCACGACTCCCAGAAAATAATCTGTTGTATCGACACGTCCAGTAATAGTTTCTGGGAGTTTCACTTAAAACCATCAAGAGGTATTTTGCTAACAGACAGAGTTGATAACAAAAGTTAATGGTTTAATGTAAACAATGCAAAGCCCTCAGATTGTGTGTTGAGGATGATGCTCAGCTGCTACATCACAACTTTAGCTATAATATATGTAAAACTGACTGAACAGGCATCAAAGCTTGAACTTCAGTTTGAACTGTTCCCCATTGTTTAATCTATTAATAGCCTATTTGTGTGGACGCTTATGAAGCGTGTTGTGATCCATTTTCCTCCCATACGTTTCTCATCCTGCAGTTTTCAAGCTGTTTCAGCCAATCATGCCTCAAAACGTTCAGCTCTTTCAGGACAATCCTGCTATGACTCTTAGTGTGGCTGCATTTTAGCTTTTAGAAATATTTAGTATTTTCTGCCATGTTTTTTCCTCAGAGAAAATAGCTTCTTCTAACTTCTTTGTGCTAATTTCAACTTATTATGCTCCTTTCAGCTTATTTCTGCAAGTTTCAGCTTTTTCTAAAATTTTGCCTACTAGTATATAGCTGTTTTATGGTAATTTAAGCTTTTTCAGCTAATCCCACATTTTTTACACTCATTTAAACTTTTTTCAGCCTAATTCAGCAAAAATGTTCTCCACTCCCTGTAATTTTAGTTTCTTTTTGCTTTTATAGCTACTTTTCAGCTGTTTGTTGTTGTTGTTGTTGTTGTTGTTGTTGTTGTTGTTGCTAAATTCAGCATTTTTCAGATAATTTCTACATTTGTGCTAATTTCTGCTTCTTTCTGCTTAACTGGGCAAACATGAGTTTTTTCTGCATCATCCATCCATCCATCCATCCATTATCTTTACCCGCTTCTTCCATTTTGAGTCACAGGGGTCGCCGGTGCCCATGTCCAGCAATCACTGTGTGAGGGGCAGGGTACACCCTGGACATGTCTCCAGTCCATCACAGGGACACATAGAGACAAACGAGACAAACAACTATTCACTCTCTCACTCACACCTAGGAACAATTTAGAGTGACCAGTTAGCCAACATGCATGTTTTTGGTCTGTGGGAGGAAACTCGGAGGGAACTGGGCTCCTTATCACCAAACAATCTAAAGTCTGCCAAACACAAAGAACCATCTCCACGTTCTCACGTTACAGCTGTCCCTTTATTATTAATAAGTGACACGCAATGTTCAAGCACTCTGCTTTTAAACAGTATCCCTCCAACGGGTGAAACGCAGACCCTGGCAGGTTTGTCTGGTTCCAACGCTCTGTTAAGGCCAAGGACCAGTAAACTGGACCCATCCAGGAAACACGTGGGGGTCAGAAGATCTGCTCGTTTACAAAATTCACAGCTTTTCAGTCCCATGACCCAAAACAAGGAGAGAGAAAGCAGACTCTCTGCTCCTTTTCTGTCTGAAAAAGACAACAGGTTGTATCTTCCCTCTATCACTCTCGATTAGAGCAGCCGGGTGGCACATCAACAAAAAGGCTTTCTCCCAAATTTCGTTGACCTCCAAGGGGTCACGGCTTCCAGGGCCCCTGGAGGGGAACTGGATGCACCAACTGCTCTTCTTCAAGGTCAAACTATGTCACCAGAAGAAGTAGCTTCGCCGCCTAGGCCGAGAACTATTAAAAATTTCAGCTTGTTGGCAGAAAAGAGCAAGCTGATGGCATCAGGCCTGTCGGAAAATGTGGTAAAAACCATACAAAATGCTCGTGCTGTATCAACACAGTCCCTCTATGCACGAAAGTGGCATATTTTTGAGTCCTGGTGCTCAGAAAGAAATATTATTTCTTACTCATGCGACCTGACTCAGCTCCTGATTTTCCTTCAGGATTTACTGGAAAAAGGTTGTTCTTTCTCAACTATTAAAGTTTTCCTATCAGCTATTTCAGCCTGTCACGAAGGCTGGGGACACAGGACTCCTGGCGTGCATCCAATCATAATAAGATTTATGAAGGACGTGCTTAGGACAAAACCACCCAACAGGATCCTGACCCTTGGTTGGGATCTTAGTCTGGTCTTGGGGTCTCTCTGTGATCCTCCATTCGAGCCACTGAGTGAGGTTAAGATAGATGTGTTATCTTATAAAACCGCTCTAATCTTGGCACTTTGCTCGACGAAACGCATGGGTGACCTCCATGCATTGTCTGTACATCCAATGTGTACCAGATTCGCCCCTGACGGGTCAAGGGTCACCTTAAGGCCTAATCCTGCATACACCCCCAAGGTCTTGACTTTGAACCACAGGAGTCTAGACTTTGATCTCTCCTCCTTACCACCTACTCCTGTACTCACTCAGGAACAGGAAAGGCTGAAGGCTCTCTGCCCCATGAGAGCTTTACACACTTACATGCAGAGAACAGCCGAATGGAGAAAAACAAATCAACTGTTCGTGTTCTTTGTAGCACCTGCTACCGGAAAGGCCCTATCAAAACAACGCCTTTCACATTGGGTGACTGAGGCCATTAAAAGGGCATACAGTAGCAAAGGTCAACAGGTGCCCTCTGGAGTGCATGCTCACTCCACTCGGGGCTTGGCCACCTCCTGGTCATTGTTCCAGGGCGTACCAGTTGCAGACATCTGTGCTGCTGCGAACTGGAGCTCATTAAACACTTTTGCAAAGCATTACAGTTTGGATGTTACTGCGTGTGACGTCACTCAAGCTGTTCTTCTAACACACAGTAGAAAGTAGCCTTGAGATGCCTGCTGGTCAAGGGCAGACGTTCACACTAGCATGCATTTTGCTGAGCATTTCAAGGGCGTGAATGAATTACGTTCCCATAGCAAGTATGTTGCACCGAGAGACCGACTGATAAGGGAACTGAAAGTTATGCACCATAACTCATGTTCCCTGAAGGAAGGGAACGAGGTGCAACATATCTGGCCCTTTTCAATGCTGAAAGCTCGGTGAAGTGCAATTTTGGAGAAAGATGGATGGGTGTCAGTCACTAAAATACCCAGAGGGCGGGGCCTCTGGCGCGACGTTGACGCCCTAGCCGTAAAGGCGTGATTGTATTCCTTCAGGTAATCGTGGGGGCGCAATTCCCATAGCAAGTATGTTTTACCTCATTCCCTTCCTTCAGGGAACATGAGTTATGGTGCATAACTTTGTTTTGTTTGTTGTTTGTTGATCTTGCACTACAAATTATTTTGAACATTACTGCTGCAGATCTTTGGAACCAAAGATATTAACCTGCACATAAAATGCGGAGAGAAACTGGCTTTAAATGTACTTTTACGACTATGAAAGAACAAACACCACCTCGGCTCAGATCGTCTGCCCCTTCATTCAGCCGCGCATCCCCTACCGTTAAAGGTTCAGTATGCAGTTTCTGTAGAACTGCAGAACTTAGAAATATTTTCAACAGGCAAAGCATTCTGATCCCTCCCCCTCAGAGCCATATGTGGCTCTGCCCCCTTGTGGTCTGTTGAATTTCAAATTCAAGCTCTGTTTTTATTGGCTGATTCAAATTCAAGCTCTGTTTTTATTGGCTGGTTACAAACTCTGTTTTTATTGGCTGGAAAATGGCGGGTCACCTTTTCTTTTTAGAAATGCTTATTTACCACCTGGAGAAGCAAGGGGACAATTTTTTTTTTTTTTTTTTCAGAGATTACCTGGCTAACATCAGTCTGTCAGGAGGTAGTGACAGAGTGAAGAAATATGTTCATAAAAAAAGCTACATACTGAAGCTTTAATAACTAATTAAAAAAGGCAGGTTTTTTCCAGGTTCTGACCTGTAATTATTGTTAATTCGTCAGGTCGGGTGGGTTTCGGAAATGATGACTGCAGGCTGGGGCCGGGTCGGATCTGATTTTTTGGGCCCGAATGCAACTCTACACTAGCTCGCATGTGTCAAACTCAAGGCCCGTAGGCCAAATCCGTCCCGCCATAACCATTTCTGTGGTTCTCTACACCCTAGAGGTCCACAGAGACAGAAATTCAAGATAACATTTATCAGTCCAATCAAATCAGTTTTTATGTTTATTATAATGCCAAATTACTCCAAGTACAGGTAGTTTAAAATTGAGGGTGTTGAGATTTGTAGAGTGAGTGAGGTGAAGTTTTTGGGTGTTATCATTGATGACAAACTGACATGGAAACAACACATAAATTCTGTAAGAATAAAAATAGCTAAATCTATTGCAGTACTGTACAAAGTCAGAGACTTATTAAATGATAAAGCTCTGTATTTGTTGTATAACACAATCATTGTTCCACACTTAATCTATTGTATTGATGTTTGGGGGAAAGCGTGTAAAACAATTACAAAGCCTATTTTTGCTTTACAGAAAAGAGCTGTAAGAATTATCACTAGAAATCATTACTGTCATCCATCAAGTACATTATTTTATCAACTGAAGTTATTGAAGTTCCATGATTTGGTAGATTATAATATTTTATCAGTTATGTACAGGGCTCAGAATAACACATTACCTTTAAATATCCAAATACATTTTGTTAAAAGTCAAAGTTGTTATAATCTTAAGGGTACACAGATGTTTGGAAAACCAAAATACAGAACCAGTTTAAAGGGACAGTCTACCTCCATCAAGGGAATTGGATTATGGAATGGTTTGGAGAATGATGTTAAAAATGCCATGTCAATGTGTACATTTAAGAAATTGATCAAAACTTAATTGTTAAAAAATATACAGTATACTGTATAAAGTAACGTGATGTATATTGTATTAGTTAGAAAATTAGAAAGAGTTATTCATTTTGTTCTGTTACTGGAAGATTATTATTGTTTGAACTGATTGTTTGAAAAAAGGGGCAGATATACAGTAATAAGATTTTTTCTTCATTCTGCTACCTTTCATTTTATATTTTGTATTCTTATCGTTTATGGGATTGTTTTGTATTGTATTTTTAAATGAATTGATTTTAAAATAAAGTGGTCATCAAATGCAGACAAAGTTATATTTTACCTGTTTGTTAATAGGTAGTTTTATCAATACATTCTGCCATTGAAATGGTGTCCCTTTTGAGTTTGTTGATTCCTATAAATATCTGGGTATCCTGATCGATTCACATCTCTCTTTCTAAACTCCACGTGGAAAACCTAGTGAAGAAACTGAAAGTTAAACTGGGTTTCTTTTTCAGAAACAGATCATGTCTATCACTGAATGTTAGGAAACGCCTTGTGTCTGTGACTTTCCTTCCCTCCATTGATTACGGTGACATTCTCTACATGAATGCTCCTACAAGCACCCTGCGGATGTTGGATGTGGTCTATCATGGTGCACTAAGATTCATAACTGGTTGTGATTATCGTACCCACCACTGCACCCTGTATTCACTGGTTAACTGGACATCATTAACCTCACGCAGACTCTTCCACTGGTACATTTTCATCTTTAAATCACTTCTTGGTCTACTGCCCTCATACATCTCCTCCTACATGTCTTTGCGTGAGTGCAGCTACAGTGTGCGCTCTCAGGACATGATTACCTGCAGTGTTCCGTCAGTGAGGACTGAACTTGGAAAAAGGGCCTTCTCCTACTCTGCTCCTGCTTCATGGAATATCTTACAAAAAGATCTGAAGCTCTCGGCCCTGACCTCCCTAAATGGTTTTCAGAATCTGTTGGAATCCTGGCAAAAACCAATGCAGATTTGTTCCTGTCTTTGATTTTATACGTCTACCTTATAATGTTTTGCTAGTTTTTTGATACTTTGTTAAAAAAAAAAAAATATAAAATATTTTTGTTTTTTTTCTTTCTTTTTGTTTTCTATTGTTTATTGTTTGTTTGTTTATTGTTTAATGAAATTCTATCACTGCTGTTCATTGTTCTTTAGTTTTAGCAGGTCGCTTTCGTAAATGAGCCCATGAGGTTCAAAAGATTTACCTGACTAAATAAAGGTTGAATGAATGAATGAATTAGCAGAAGAGGGCCCCAAACCAAATTTCGCCTAGGGCCCCATCGAGGCTTGGGCCGGCCCTGTCCTGATTTTCTGTTGTGCTTATTTCTATTCAACCCTAATTAATATTTGTTTTTGCTTTCTTCTGCTAATTTAGGCTCGCACTTTCATTTCAGCTACAATTCAGCATGTTTTGTGGCTAATTTCAGCTGTTTTTCAGCAAGTTCTTCTGCAGTCACACCGCATTTTCACGGGAAATGCAGTCATTTGTTGTTCAAACACGTAGTGCGGGACTTTGTTTCCCAGAGTGCACCGCGCGCCATGATGTTCCCAACAGCTGACAGACGGTGAAGCCTCTGCCAGAGCTGGTGTCTTGTGGGAGCCCGACGCGCTCGGACTGTGTTGGAAATAAACGAGCCGAGCCTGAACGGAGCGCGAGCGAACTCGGAACATTGATTGAAACGAAGACGAAGAAAAACAAGAAACGGCATTTAGCTCGCGACGTTTGGTTTCAAGGCTCCGGGAGTCGCGGGGGAGCGATAACCAGTGCTGTCAGCTAACTTCTGGGGTGCTCGCCTTTATGTTTCCCCGGAGCCCGGCGCGTTGACTCCAGCCCTTCCAGCCGTGCCCCGATGCTGAGGAATGGACAGCGCGTCTGCTAACGGTGGGAAGAAGATGGTGGCGAGCGACGAGCAGCCGGAGAGGAGGGACGGCGCAGCGATGGCCGCGCTGCATCAGTGCGAGCTCATCCAGAACATGATAGATATCTCCATCTCCAGCTTGCAGGGGCTGCGGACCAAATGCGCCGCGTCCAACGACCTCACGCAGCAAGAGATACGCACTCTGGAGGTAAGGAGCTCCGCCGGCTGCCATGTCAATAAAGTCCTCCGAGTCAAAGTGCGGAGTCATGGAGCTCCAGACCAGACGTCCGCCTGTGATCATTACACGAGCTGCACGTTGTTCTGCTGATGCACCATGAACATGGCCATCATGGCTTTGTGTTCCTGCAATGACGTCAGTGATTTGTATGATCCAGCTGCTGACCTTCTGTGTTTTTTGTGTTGGTGAATCCTGCCTGGCCTAATGGCACACATTCAATAATCTGATCCGGCTTTTATCTGCAGCGTCCTGCTGCTGCTGGGTTCAGTCTGCACAGGCCGAGAAAACAGATCTGTCTGCCCCCTCTTCACATGTAGACAGACAGGACAGGTGGATGTTATCCTGCTGAATCAATTCTGTCGTTTTAAGATGCCCAAAGCTATCCAGTGTCTCCCACTACTGTGAGAGAGAAGTGACCTAAACACGTCTGCAAAGAATGTGCACAATGTTTCCCCACTTCAGATGATAATTCAGGTCTTTTTTGAAATGGGGGTTCCGTGGAAAAGGTTTTAGTCAGTATCCTACCTGTTGTAGATAGCTCTTAGGACAGTGCTAGCTCGGGGGCCAAATCAGGTTGGACTCAGTTCGGTCCACCAATGGGTTCATTTTTAAATAAAACTAGATTTTAAACCGTAAAACAAACTTACTTACCGTATTTTCCGGCCTATAAGTCGCAGTTTAAAAAAACAACTAATTTTCATGTCCTGCGACTTATGGGGCGAAGAGACATATTTAGGGATTTTTTTTCTTCCTATATTTTTAGACCAATTTTTGGTTGAGATATGACCGTTTCCATTCATTCTGACAAAAAAATGGAGCAGTACCACTTTCGGCCGCTAGGGTCCACCGACCGTTCCCAGCACATGTGTCCGACAGAAGCCTCCTCTGCTTGGACTCAATCTGTCGCAGCACAGCCTCCTGCTCTGTGGAGGTCTGAACTACTGTTACCTCAGTGTTTGTTAGCAAAATAGCCCAAGAACCACACGACAGATTTTGATTAAACTTACAGAAAGTAATCACTGGATGGACATTTACAACAAGTTATCTTTAGGAGATGTTTGAGCAAAAATTCGATTTATTTATTATTTATTTTCGCAGCGTGCGCGACCGTTTGGAAGACCGTCGAAGCGAAACAATTTAAATCCAGCTGATTTGACCTTTACGTGCATTTATTAAGGAAAAGTTAAGCTCAGAAACACTTTTACTATAATGTCAGCAAGCAATTTTTTTTAGGTGTTAATCTTGTTAAAATTTAAAGAAATTAAGCGTATCCGCTCGCTGCGCTTGCACGCTTCGCAGCACCAACGTAGCAAGATTATTTTTTTTATTCCGCTGATTTGAACATTACGTGCATTTATTAAGGAAAAGTTCAGCCCAGACACATCTTTGCTGTAATTTTCAGCAAACAAATAATTTTTTTAAAGTGTTAATCTTGTTAAAGTCCTACCGTGCACGCTCCTGTGGCCATTTGCGGTGACGCGTAACATACACAACGCATCAGCGGTGACGCATAATAGATGTGAAAAATACGGAGGTGCGACACGTTTATGGATTTTTCCAATTTATTGGACATATTGTACTAAAGCAACTTATGGGGCGGAGCGACTTAAAGGCAGGAAAATACGGTAATTACAATTACTGCTAGATGTCCGGCCCCTGAGTCTTGACTTTCATTAACTGTGTCCACTTCATTAACTGTGTCCACCTGAGCAATTTAGTTGAATAGCCCTGTCTTAGGACAACTCCACACCAACAAAAGATCATTGTCTAGTTTTTCATCAAACTTGGTGTGGAAAAACATAAAACTTGGTGTTTTTGTTTATTTCTTTTTTTCCCTACACACAATTTTGACCACAGCTAGTTAGCATTTAGCAAATATAAGTCATTGGTGCGTAGCTTTGTGATGTGACAGATGATTATTTAAATACATAAACTCGGGATGATGGATTGGAGCGTCTTTCTTGTTTAGTTGTGGCTTTGTAGTGTTTTCCAGTGAATATTTGAATCTTGTGGTGGTCTGGTTCCGGCTTTTTTTAAATTTATTTCTAAGTACAGTACAAAACTTCAGTGAAATTCAATTGTTTATTTATAAAGTGCCAAGTCACAAGAGAAGTCATCTCAGGGCACTGAGCAGAAACATTCATATATAAAAATAATAATTTAACATTATTTATCTGAGGAGCAGACTGCTTTGAATTTAACTCTATCACACAACTCTCATCTTGAGCAAGCACAAAGGCGACAGTGGAAAGAAAAAAACTCCCTCATGAGAAAGAAACCATTAGCAGAACCAGGCTCGGGACAAGCGGCCATCTGCTTCAACCGGCTAGATTTGGTAGTAAAAGATAAACAACAGCAGGTCAAGAATCACATGTTAAGATAGAAATATTATCAAATGAAAACTATTCAATTTTAGCAAATCGTTTAAAGAAATTAGGTCAATTTGTCCTCAAGTAGTCTAAGCTTAAGGAAGCATGACAAGCCAGCCCTAACTATAGGATTTATCACAAAGGAAAGTCTTAAAACTGGACAATGTGTCAGCCTCACAGACAGAAACTGGAAGTTGGTTCCACAAGAGAGGAGCCTGAGAACTGAAAGATCTTCCTCCCATTCTGTTTCTGGAAACTCTCGGGACCACAAGTAAACCTGCAATCTGAGAGCGAAGTGCTGTGTTGTGGAAAATATGGAACAATAAGATCTCAACTATAAAATGGAGCTAGGTTGTTGAGGGCTTTGTAGGTTAGAAGTAAGATTTTGAATTCAATTCTAAATTTGACAGGGAGCCAATGGAGAGAAGCTAAAACTGGAGAGATATGATCTCTCCCACTAACTCCAGTTAAGACTCTGACAGCAGCATTTTGGATCAACTGAAGATGTTTTTGTGCTCCAGCATCAACGTGTGGCATGGAGGCTGCACAGTTGCAGAGAGGAAAGCTCTACAGAGAGTGGTGAAGGCTGCACAGAAGTCTGTCGGAGTCAGTCTCCCCACCATCACAGACATTTACACCTCCAGATGCAGGAAAAGAGCCACCTGCATCATGAAAGACCTCACTCACCCAGCACACTCACTCTTTGCCCCACTCCCCTCAGGACGGAGGTTGAGGAGCATCAAATGTAGAACCACTAGACTGAGGAACAGCTTCTACCCTGAGGCTGTTAGACTCATGAATGAATAAATAAAAATAAAATAAAAATAAACACTGCAAAATATCACATCATGCTGATGCTGATCTGTTTTCTTGTTGCTGTGTTCATCTGTGACCATCTGCTCATACAGACTCATGTTCGTGCTGCTGTTTATAATGATGTTTTTCCACTATATTAGGGCTTAGTGTATTACTAGTTGATGTTTTTCTTAGTTAATTCTAGATGTTATTACTGTTTTTCTCTTGCATTTGTTGTTGGATGTAACTGGGACCCCGTGTACATAATCTCGTTTTCATCACATGTACCACATGCGGTGCAAATGACAATAAAGACTCTCTGACTCTGACTCTTTTAAAGGGGACCACATATAGGTCTTTAAAATTTTTATGTTATGTCTGTGTGCTATCTTGACAATATTAATTCATTTTAATACACAAAATAATTCTTAGATAATCAATTATACCCTTTTTAATTCTGCCATTTTTAACTTTCGTTTTGAACGACCGGTTTCTGATACAAGTTCTGAAGTCCACGCCCTTCAACGATCTGTTTACGCCCTCTGTAACAGCCAGTATCTGTAATGTGTTGTTGTTTTAAAATTAGCTCTTTTTTTATTACTCATTTGACTTACTGTTAGTGCTAGCTTAAGATAACTTACCGAAACCCGTCTGAGCGCGCCGCAATTTGCTGCTCCTTTTAGCATGAGACCACCCGAATCCGATGCTAATGTTAGCTTGTTCCTCTTCCGGTGTTCGCCAGCTCCGCTCGTTGCACGCGGAGATTTTGGGAGTTATCGCTGTTCCAGTCAAGACAACACAAAGTTCACCAAGTGTCTCCCGTAAATTAATCCGTAAGGAGAAGGTCCTCGCTGCTGCGAGGCTGTACAGTTGAAGCTCCGCTCCATCGCGCCAGAAGAGGGTCCCGTTGCCGCCGGTCCCTACGCCGGGGGTCTGCTCGTTTAATTTTTACCGGCTGCGCGTTGGGAGCGATCGCAAATACACTAAAAATTGAACTAAAACATAAAAATAACAATTATACTTTATTTATAAAGCCATTTAAAAAAAACACAGCTGCAACAAAGTGCTGTACACATGAAATTAAGAACATATAAACAAAAGATGAGATGAAATCATGAAAAACAACAGTCATGTGTTTAATACAGAAGTGGGTTGAGCCCAGAGCCATATAAAGTGAGAGTTGCGACACTCCCATAGAGTTCCATTGTAAGAATGGAATGCGGAAGTCACGTGGGTCATGGAGGGGGCGATTTGTTCCATGGCTCTGGTTACAGTCTGAAGCTGCCTGCAGTAGCGCTCCGTCGCCGCCAGAGGGCGCAGCTCCACAAGGTTTCCATAGCCGTTGTTTGGAACGATTGACCGCCTGTCGGCGACATCAAAGAGTGTCGGAACTCTCTCTATATATATGGCTCTGGTTGAGCCCAGAGCCGTATATATAGAGAGTTCTGACACCCTTTGAAGTCGCCGATAGGCGGTCAATCGTTCCAAACAACGGCTATGGAAACCTTGTGGAGCTGCGCCCTCTGGCGGCGACGGAGCGCTACTGCAGGCAGAGTCAGACTGTTAAACAGAGCCATGGAACAAATCGCCCCCTCCATGACCCACGTGACTTCCGCATTCCATTCTTACAACGGAACTCTATGGAAGTGTCGCAACTCTCACTTTATATGGCTCTGGTTGAGCCTAACCAGGGGTTGCTAGGTGAGGGGCTGGACTCAGGTTGGGGTGGGTTGTGGCTGCGGTTTGTGACGTCACAAACCGCAGGAAGTGAGGAACGAACTGATTTTATCACAGACAAATAAATCTACTTAGAGTAAATAAACCACTGGGTGCATTTTTTTGGCCTTAGGACTGTTTTTTTATTAAGTAAATACCCAAAGTTGAGTAAAAAAAACATTAAAAAGTGAATTTTGAATATGTGGTCCCCTTTAAAGAAGTATTTGGACACCCAGATAATAAACCATTACAATAGTCCAGTCTAGATGTGACAAATGCATGAACCAGTTTTTCTGCATCATTTTTAAATAATATGTTTTTTAATTTTAGTGATATTACGCAGGTGCAAGAAGGTGGTTCTAGTAACATTTTTAATGTGGGGGATAAAAGACATGTCCTGATTTTTTTTTAAAAACCAAGATTTTTAACATTAGAGCTGGAGGTCAGATTAATTTCATCCAAGGAGGGAACATACATTGTTTTGTTTTATAAAACAGACTTGTATAAAATGTACATTTATCAATGGAACACAAAAATAAGACAAATTTTTAGTCCAATTTGCAAATTCAAACAGTTATGTTTTAAAATAATATATTTTTTCTTAAAAAAAGGCACTAACAACAACAGTTTAAATAGATTCCTGCTGTCTTTGAACAACTCCAAACTAATTTTATTTTTAAAGCAACTCATCCGAACACCATTTTATTAACCGTCACATATCTGTTAATTTCACAGAGCACAATAATTTACAAAAACTTCTATGATTATTTTCAAGCACCAATAGTGGCAGCAGCAGCTACCTATTGCACTTCCAGTGCAGCTTATGGGGAACTTCTAGCAGTAATACTGTAATATTTCTGCCTGAATAATAATTTAATTCAAAAGTTATTGCTGTATTGGGATTTATGAAATTGTGTTCACACAAACTCCTATTCAATTTTTAGAATCAGAATTGTTTTAATACAGCAGCAATCCACTTTGGTCTTGGCCACGTTTAAGCTAACCATTAGCTTTCCAGTTAGCCATTAGCTTGTCACAATCAAACGCAAATTCTGCTAATTGAGGATAATCAAAGAGCTATCTACAACAGGTAGGATATTTATTGTTCATCAACCTTTCACAATACTTCAAAATAAGCAGGTCTTGTTTCAGTCAAGGCATAAAGCTGGATACAATTCATACAGACACTGTGAGATAACACATGGAGATGTTGTAGAATATTACAACTTCAATGTCTGCAAAGACGAACATTTAAAGGGTAGACGAAGGCTCCAAAAGTCCACATGATGTAGAGACATGATGGATGGTAAATGGGTTTTCTAGTTCATGGTTTATTTAGGCCTTATACCTTGGCTAAAAGGAATCTTCAGTCCTGATTGGCTGGAGGCTATCAATTATCAATGTCTGGGTTATTTCTGTATAACTGAACACCCCGATGAACAATTGTACCTCTGGCCCTAAAAGTCAACCTTGCAGAGAGCGCAGGGCGTTTAGTTTCCTCGAGACACAATCACCTGCTCTCCAAAGACTTAATATCCTGAAGAATCATAGCTAATGAATACATTAGCTCTTTAACACTCAGTCATTTATTTACAAAGTTAAATAGGATCGGTGGACTTGTTCCATTTGACTTGATTTCCTTAGCAGGGGAGAAAAATTCATCAAGGGGAAATTTTTATATATATATATAAAAAAATATATATATACATACATATATATAATTTTTTTAAAGTATGTGTATATATATATATATATATATATATATATATATATATATAAATATATATATATATATATATATATATATATATATATATATTAGGGGTGTAACGAGATCTCGTTGTACGAGATCTCGCGATATTAAACTCCCGCGATATCTCTCGTTGAGAGGTAACGTTGTCTCGCGAGTCGCTAATGCTAATGCTAGCAGAGCCCCTAGCAAGTCAGCGTCACGGACAGCATGGCTTCGCCGGATGAAGTTGCTATAGAAGACGCCCCAACTACTGATGGAGGGTCCCGGTGCCGCAGACGCCTCTACATTGATGGAGGGTCCCGGCGCTGCCGACGCTGCCCCGAATGTAAAGACACACTTGTGTAAACACCGGTGTGACCGGTGTTGCCAGATAGAGTCCCACCCACCCAAAGCACTCTTTACCCGCAAAAGTCAGAAGGAAAATCGCGGTGAACCGCCCAATCTGGCAACACTGGTGAGTGACGGCTGCAGATTCAGTGCTGATGCGGATATTTATGTTCAATTTTTGGAAAGTCCTGCGTGAATATCTATTTTTTTAAACAAAGTTGAACGTTCTAAGGTCTAAGGAGATTCAATCAGTAAAATGAAGACATCAGTTGAGTTTGTAATACATGTTAAAACAGAATAAAAGCCTTTTTGCGGCATAAAACCGATCTTTGAAGTTTTCTTGAACTAATATTAAAATCTCGTCTCGTTCTCGCGAACTCTGTAATTTGTCTCGTCTCGTCTCGAGAGTTTTGTGTATCGTTACACCCCTAATATATATATATATATATATATATATATATATATATATATATATACATATATATATATATATATATATATATATATATATATATATATATATATATATATA
>JBBPBX010039340.1:0-14156 GCA_038048925.1 Garcialebias charrua
TATATATATATATATATATATATATATATATATCTATATATATATATATATATATATATATATATATATATATATATATATATATATATATATATATATATATATATATATATGTATATATATATATATTTATATATATATATATATATATATATATATATTATATATATATATATATATATATATATATATATATATATATATATATATATATATATATATATATATATATATATATATATATATATATATATATATATATATATATATATATATATATATATATATATATATATATATATATATATATATATATATATATATATATATATAATATATATATATATATATATATATATATATATATATATATATATATATATATATATATATATATATATATATATATATATATATATATATATATGTATGTATGTATATACTGTGTATATATATTATTAATCAGTTCAACATTTCTTTTCACTGTTATGCCGACGATACACAGCTTTACATCAGGACTGGAGCATCCTCATCTTCCACCTTGTCATCTCCATCTTCACTCACTGCCCTCTCTGCCTGCCTGGAGGCAATTAGGGCATGGATGAATCAGAACTTTCTTCAATTAAACTGCTCCAAGACTGAGGCCATACTGATTGGCACCCCTCACCAGGTACAAACATCTCCTATAACAACACTTTCCTTTTCTGGACAAGACATCCCCCTCTCCACCTCTGTTACTAATCTTGGAATAAAAATGGACTCCAATCTTACATTTGAAAATCACATTAAGCATCTGTTTAAAACTTGCTTCTTCCATCTTCGAAACATCTCCAGACTTCGCCCATCCCTAACTTTTTCCGATGCTGAGAAGCTCGTCCATGCTTTTGTCTCCTCCAGGCTCGACTACTGCAACTCCCTGTTTATTGGAATCCCTGGCAAAAACCTTCAGAAACTTCAATATATTCAAAACAGTGCAGCAAGGATCTTGTTGAGAGTTCGTAAATTTGAACATATTACGCCCATTCTCCATAACCTTCATTGGCTTCCTGTCGCCTACAGAATTCAGTACAAAACTGCTCTCATTACACATCAATGCTTACACGGAACTTCACCAGATTATCTGAAGGATATTCTTATTCCATACTCATCCACCCGTTCGCTGCGGTCACAGAACAGCAATCTCCTTCACATTCCGAGAACCAAATTAAGGACCATGGGAGACCGGGCTTTCAGTGTGGCTGCCCCCCGCCTGTGGAACTCTCTTCCTGACTGTCTAAGAGCCCCACAGTCTGTGGTTGACTTTAAGAGCGGCTTGAAGACCTTTCTTTTCGACCAAGCATACTCTACCTCCTCATGATTCTACTTTTGATCTTAGCTGATATTGTTATTGATCTTAATTGTTTTATTATTTGTTTTATTGATATTTAATTTTGTTGCTCCTTGTAGCACTTTGAGATTTTCATTAATGAAAAGTGCGTTATAAATTGAATTCATTATATATATATATATATATATATATATGTATGTATGTATATACTGTATATATATACGTCCCGTTCGTAGGTCCTGGTTTCGTTCGTAGGTCGCGGAAATAACGCTAACGGAGCCCCGCACGCATATTTATCGTCATGAGACTGAACAAGCAGACATACTGGGCCATAAACATGCACAGAACTTTATTTACAAACACTTATCTAACATATTACACCACACATTCATCCATAAACACACACAGTAACTGTACATCAGTAACTTAACATCAGAACTGCAGCAAATCAGCAGGAACTCACATCAGCAAATGATGTCAACAATGAATCAACACTTCTCAAAGTGCATCCATCCATCCATCCATCCATCCATCCATCCATCCATCCATGAGCAAAATGATGTCAACCATGAACCATGAGCACTTCTCAAAGAGCATCTTTTAACATCAGAACAGCAGCAAATCAGCAGGAACTCACATCAGCAAAATTATGTCAACCATGAACCATGAGCACTTCTCAAAGAGCATCTTTTAACATCAGAACAGCAGCAAATCAGCAGGAACTCACATCAGCAAAATGATGTCAACAATGACACATGAACACTTCTCAAAGAGCATCTTTTAACATCAGAACAGCAGCAAATCAGCAGGAACTCACATCAGCAAAATGATGTCAACAATGACACATGAACACTTCTCAAAGAGCATCTTTTAACATCAGAACAGCAGCAAATCAGGAACTCACATCCATCCATCCATCAATCCATCAGCAGCATCACATCTATCAGAAACATGTTGCAACCATCATGTTTTTGAAACCAGTGCGTAGATGTGTGTCCATGTGCATGAGAAAGAAGTCCATGAACTCAGAAAAAGCTAGAAGCAGCAGAAAAATGAAACAAAATTGCCTTACTTTGACTGAAGTGTAGGTAGACAGATGATGTTTTTCTCATGATCAAACCTGCATCTGATGGAACTGCTTAGCCATTGCTCAACAATGAATGTTGGGAGCATTTTAGGCCAGCTGTTAGTTCAGGCAGGTGTCAGTTCAGGTGTGTGGTCCTGATGTGAGCAGGTCTGTGCATCACATGTTTTTTTTAGTTTTTGGCAGCAGTCATTTAGGCAGAAGGACACAAAGGTGATGGATGGAGGTAACATGCAGGACACCAGAGGCAGGAAGAACAGACGTCCAGGAAGACAATGTGGCAGGCAGATGTCCATTCATGTAGAACGTGCAAGGTGTGATCTGTGTAAGAATGAACACAAACATGAAAATGTGCAGTTACAGCTGGAAAATCACCTGCAAAGAAAACATGAAAAACATACAGAGAACCAGTTCTACTCACTGCTGATGTTCACAAACGGGTGACACTGGAGACAAGCTATGGCAGCATGTAGGACAGACGTGGCAGGACAGAGAGGTTGGAGGCAGAGCAGCAGGTGTACATAGCACCCAGAGGCTGTTCCATGAGGCGGAGCAGCAGGCGAATGATCTGTTGAAACACATCCACACAGACGTCAACGCCTGCAGATAAAAAAAACACATTGAAGAACAACTTCTCCTCACGTGTGTGGTATGCATGTGTGGAGCTGGAGGACAGGCAGGAGGCTGGAGGAGGTGCAGGAGGCTAGAGGCAGAGCAGCAGGTGTATGTAGCACCCAGAGGCTGTTCCATGAGGCGGAGCAGCAGGCGGATGATCTGTTGAAACACATCCACACAGACGTCAACACCTGCAGATAAAAAAAAAACCACATAGAAGAACAACTTCTCCTCACGTGTGTGGTTCGCATGTGTGGAGCTAGAGGACAGGCAGGAGGTTGGAGGAGGTGCAGGAGGCTGTAGGCAGAGCATCAGTTGTACGTAGCACCCAGAGGCTGTTCCATGAGGCGGAACAGCAGGCGGATGATCTGTTGAAACACATCCACACAGACGTCAACACCTGCAGATAAAAAAAAACACATAGAAGAACAACTTCTCCTCACGTGTGTGGTGCGCATGTGTGGAGCTGGAGGACAGGCAGGAGGCTGAAGGAGGTGCAGGAGGCTGGAGGTAGAGCAGCAGGTGTACGTAGCACCCAGAGGCTGTTCCATGAGGTGGAGTAGCAGGCGGATGATCTGTTGAAACACACTCACACAGACGTCAACACCTGCAGATAAAAAAAACAACACATAGAAGAACAACTTCACCTCACATGTGTGGTACGCATGTGTGGAGCTGGAGGACAGGCAGGAGGCTGGAGGAGGTGCAGGAGGCTGGAGGTAAAGCAGCAGGTGTACGTAGCCCCCAGAGGCTGTTCCATGAGACGGAGCAGCAGGTGGATGATCTGTTGAAACACACTCACACAGACGTCAACACCTGCAGATTAAAAAAACACATAGAAGAACAACTTCTCCTCACGTGTGTGGTGCGCATGTGTGGAGCTGGAGGACAGGCAGGAGGTTGGAGGCAGAGCAGTAGGTGTACGTAGCACCCAGAGGCTGTTCCATGAGGCGGAGCAGCAGGCAGAGCAGCAGATGTACGTGGTACCTGACGTTGTTCCATGAGGCGGAGCAGCAGGCAGAGCAGCAGGTGTACATGGTACCTGACATTGTTCCATGAGGCGGAGCAGCAGGCGGAGCTGTTGAAACACACACACACACACACACACACACACACACACACACACATACACACACACACACAGACGTCAACGCCTGCAGATAACAAAAACACATAGAAGAACAACTTCTCCTTACCTGTGTGGTGTGGTGTGGAGCTGATGTGTGGATGGACCAGGGGGACGTGCCGCTTTGGAGGCTGTCGAGAGAGAGGTGATGATTACAGTAGATGTAACGTAAAACACAAACATTAACTAAATAAATTAACATGTCTTTGCTTTACCTTTCTGACGAGGCTGTACTGGAATGTGAGGGTGGATAGGTCAGTGATGGGATGGTGGAGCTGGTAGAGAGGAGGGGGAGGAGGAGGAGGAGTAGCAGGCTGTGAACATTAGCAGATACAAATTGATTAACAGATTAAATGTAATGTGTGTAACATCACAACTCAGAAAAATAAAAATAACATTTCATTACATTACTGTACCTGGAGGGAGGGAACAGGGGGGGTGGTTGGGCGTCTTTTACTGGGGAGAGGGTGGGCTGTCCATGGCCTCCTCCTGGCTTGCTGCAGGAGGACTGGATGGCCTTTCAGCTGGTGCACCAGCAGATCCTGGAGGCGGTGCTGTGACCTTTGTCACATAATTGAGCATGCTGCTCTGCACCTGTTCGTGCTTTTTGTCCTCCAGGATCTGTTGGTAACACGCAACATCATGAAGGACAGCCCGAGAGACCTTGGAGAACCTCTTCCCATCTTCACCCTACGCCTCCATCCTCGAGAGGAAGCTATGGAGCTCTTTAAAGCCAAGCACCATCTCCTTCCTGGTGAAGGTCTTCTTGGCCAGAGGGATGGCCTGCTCCTCCTCTTCCTCAACCGGGACGTGCCTGTCCAACTGAATCAGGTCATCTGGGGACAGCTCCTGTCCTGCTGCACCCAGCAGCTGTTGGACGTCGTCTTGGTCCATTTCCAGCTCCAGTGACCTGCCCATCCTCACAACATCCTCAATTACACGGTCCACCTCCTGGGAATCGTGTACCTCCTGAACAAGCTTAGGACATAGCTTCTTCCAGACTCCGCACATGTTGTTTGGAGTCACACGATCCCAGGAGTGGCCAATGTTCCGCACAGCATCGAGGATGTTGTAGCTACGCCAGTAGTCTTTCAGTGTGAGGGTCTGAGAGTTCTCGGTTGCCTCCAAAGCGGCACGGATGACTCTCTGCAGGTAGTACGCCTTAAATGTACTAATAACCCCCTGGTCCATTGGCTGTATCAAAGACGTGGTGTTGGAAGGCAGGTACACTACCTTCACATGGGCGGCTGTGGTGTAGTGGTAATGGCAGTCGTCCCCCGATCGGAAGGTTGGAGGTTTGAATCCCGCGTCCGTCCACCATGTGTCGTTGTGTCCCTGGGCAAGACACTTAACCAGAGTTGCTCCCGGTAGGTCTGGATGGCACCTTGCAAGGCAGGCTACCACTACCGGTGTATGAATGTGTGAATGAATGGGTGGATGGCTGGTATTGTAAAGCGCTTTGGGGCTCCTCACAGGGGACTGGAAAGCGCTATATAAATAAGCTCAATTTACCATTTACCATTTACATGGTTGTTCAAGTCGGTGAGACCAAGGGGGTGTCCTGGAGCGTTGTCCAAAACCAGCAGGATTTTGAAGGTAATCTTTTTGGTGTGGCAAAAACTGCAGACCTCTGGTACAAAGTTGTAGGTGAACGATTTTGAAAAAACTTCCAGCGTCACCCAAGCCTTTCTGTTAGCGGCCCAATAGACTGGAAGCTGTGATTTATCAACATTTTTGAAGGCTCTGGGTTTGTCAAACTGGTACACCAACAACGGCTTGAGTTTGCAATCACCAGCAGCTTTGCCCCCCACCAGCAAGGTCAAACGCTCCTTGCCGACCTTGTGGCCTGGTGCGGTTTGTTCTTCCTTACTGATGTAGGTCCTGTCTGGCAAACGCTTCCAGAACAGCCCTGTCTCATCGACGTTGAACACCTGCTGGGCAGTGTACCCGCCATCCCTGATGATGTCAGCCAATCTTGCGGGGAAGGCCGCAGCTGCCTCGTGGTCAGCACTGGCGGCCTCACCTGTTTAAATGCACACAAAATGACATGGTTAAGCTGTTGTAACACTGTAATAAAAGGAAAAATGAAAAAAAATAATAATAATTCGTAAGTCGTGGACTACCTATACCTACAGTATTAAATAATAAAAATGAGAAATTAAATGCTCACCCTGCACTCTGATGTTGTGAAAGTTGTGTCTTTTCCTGAAACGATCAAACCATCCTTTTGAGGCGTTGAACGTTTCTGGTCCCTCCAACTCCCCTGACGTGCTGCTTGAAGTCCCTCCTCCAGCGCTTGAAGTCCCTCCTCCAGCGCTCTGGGAAGATGTCCCTTATTCCCCCAGCAAGTCGCTTTCGTAAATGAGCCCATGAGGTTCAAAAGATTTACCTGACTAAATAAAGGTTGAATGAATGAATGAAAATTCACCCGGATCGCTCTGTGCTAACGTTGACAAATGAATGCTAACGTGCTAACATTCGCTTTTGTCTAAAAATGCTAAATTTAAATTTATTACCTGTTCGTTCGTTGTGTTGTTTGTTCGTTTGTTCGTTGTTCGTTTGTTCGTTGTTCATATGTTCACTCTCGCCGTAACTATCCACCAGGATGAACAAAATGGCTGCAGCCCTTTAAATAGTACCGCTTTACCTGTACAGATCCCTCCGCCGCCAGGTGCACTGCGGCTGTGTGTACATCCGCCGGAAGCCCAGCCCCCCCTTCTCTTTGGCGGTACTTTTCCACTGTCATGCGCAGTGTCATGCCCATGCCCAACAAACAACAGCCAAGGGGCAATCCCCTCCCCCACCTGGCCGCTTGCCGTACTGACGCAGTTAACGCCGTAGCTCGATTATATACTTGTAATGGGGCTCGTTCGTAGGTCGTGCATCCAGTATGCCGTAGCTCGATTATATATTTTAACTTGGTTCGTTCGTAGGTCACAAACTTTTTGCCGTACCTCGATGGACTCAAACTGTTGCTTCTCATCACTTGTTCTGTTTAGCCTTCCTCATTATTGGTTTCATTCAAACCTGTCTATAATATTGATTTGTATGTCACATTCACCACCCTTTTTTTTAAATAGTGCAAAATGCGACCTTAATGAATTAAAAGTGAACGCCATTTTGTTTTTTAAGAATACATGAGGTATGTTAGGTTGGCTTTGGAAACGTCTGGAAGCGATGATAAACCTATTAAACCTTTTTTTATGTTTTGCATGATAATTCATTTAATCTAGACCTACGAATGCCCCGAGACTAAAATGACTGTTTTGTTTTTCTTGACTTGACCATGAATACACGTTGGGAGGCTGTTTTACATGCTCTGGATGCATATTTGAAGGTAATAAACATGGAGGTGTGGTCCAGCTGTGTAAACACAGCCAGGAATGAAGGGGATCACATGCTTTCCTGCAATGTATTTTCATTTTGCTCATGGGTGAGGCAAAGTGGGGCTTCAGCAAAATGCCAATCATTTCTTCCTGATGGTGGCTAAAATCCCTCGCATTCCTGGCATTCTCCGTCAATCCCAGTTAGTGAGCGGTTAAAGCTGGTAAACCGGCACCTGACTCCCAAACAAAACGCTCCCAGGGCTTTACTGCCGACGGTTGAGGTAAAAAATAAATAAAAACAGCTTTGTGGCTAAATTGTCTTTTCCTGCAGTTCTTCACAGATGGAATTACCAACAAGCTGTTCGGCTGCTACGTGGGCCCGGTGATGCAAGACGTGGTCCTGGTCCGGATTTATGGCAACAAAACGGAGCTGCTGGTCGACCGGGAGAACGAGGTGAAAAGCTTCAGGGTGCTTCATGCGAACCGCTGTGCCCCTCACCTTTATTGCACCTTCAACAACGGCCTCTGCTACGAATTCCTGCAAGGAACTGCCCTGGAGCCAGAGCACATTCGCAGCCAGCCCGTTTTTCGGTAAGAAGGAAATCTAGAAGGTGCCATGGATTGATTGACACCTTGAAGAAAACGTTATGGGAGTACAAAGTTGGGTGTTAAATATTGTATTGGCTGAACATTTCTGTACAAGTTTTAGGTTTTAGTGCCATTTCTGTGTTTTTTTTTTTTTTTTTCTGTAACATTGCTTTTATAAGCATAAATCGTTCTGTGATCGAAGCCAAACATTCAGTCACTTAACGTAGTTTCACGCTGGCTACATCTTCTGGAGACTATTGGACGAGAAAAATGCGAGACGGTGTTGATGCAGTCTCTTTAAATTTTGAGCGTTTGTGACCAGGAAGAAACCTCTAGCTAGCAGAACTGGACTCGGGATGTGCAGCCATCGGCCTTAACGGACTGGGATCAGAGAGCAATAGGATGCAGACAAACAAAATGGCTGGTCTAGGTATAGTTTCTATGGAAAGAAAAACGGAAGTTGATGATCCAAATAAATACAAACTTAAACAGTGGAGCGAGTAAAGACAACAGCAGAGTGAGGAAATGTACTGCAAGTTTGTCCTTCAGCGGTCTTAAGCCTGTTGTGGAAAAAACCAGGGATAACTCAGGAAACCCAAGTTGACCCTAGCCATAGGATTTATCAAAAAGGAAAGACTTGAGCCTGGTTTTAAAACTGGACAATGTGTCCGCCTCACGGACATAAACCGGAAGTTTGTTCCACAAGAGAGGATCCTGATAACTGGAAGATCTTCTTCCCATTCTGCTTTTGGAAACTTAGGAACCACAAGTAAACCTGCAGTCTGAGAGCGAAGCACTCTGGAAAACATGGAACAATAAGACATTTATTGAAGATGGTATGTTAGAAGAAAGATTTTAAATTCAGAATTAAGACAGGGAGCCGATGTCGGAAAACCAAAACTAGAGAAATAGACGAGTAGATTCAGGCACAATTATCGTATATATGATTCCAAATGCTCGAGTCTTGACTACAGAAGGACATGGAGGTCACTTAAAGTACTGCTAAAGAAATTTTCCTTGCTGTATTTGGAAACCATGAACTGAATTTTATGTTGATTCATATCTTCTAAAACCAAAATATTCTGTTTGCCATATGCTTAAACAAAAATGTCTGTTTTATTTCACAAACTCAGAATTCAACTGTCATGTTTTTCTGCTTCTGCCTTGCAGGCTCATTGCAAGACAGCTGGCCAAGTACCATGCCATCCATGCCCATAACGGCTGGGTCCCCCGCTCTGACATGTGGCTAAAGATGGGCAAGTACTTTGCGCTCATTTCCAAGTGCTTCAAGGAGTCTGAGCAGAACGACAGGTGAGGAGAACACATACTCTAGTTGGTAATATTTGGTAAATCCTGAGATCGGACTGGTTATCTCAATTGTTCTTAAAATAATTTTGGATGGGCTTCACCTTCTGTTTAAATATAAAAAAATTAGTTTATTATTAAGATCAAAAAAGGTGTTCAATACAAGATCAACTGGACTTTATTTGTTACAGAAGATGTTTCGACCTCTATCCAGAGGGCTTTTTCAATTCTATTAGAAATTATTTAAAAAGCCCTCTGGATAGAGGTCGAAACGTCTTCTGTAACAAATAAAGTCCAGTTGATCTTGTATTGAAGGCCTTTAGGCCTTTTTTGATTTTATCATGTCCTGGACGACTGAGAATCTTCACCAGCATATTTATTATTAAGCTGTCATAGATGGCTCTGACACATGTAAACATCTGTTATGCGTGTACTTCTATGCTGAAGTGAACCATTTCCATAATGCCTGAATGGTTACCGGTACTCTAAAGCTATGACGCTCTGAAGGGCTATACCGTACTGTATTGTAAATAATATATACAATAATTATTTGGAGTCGCATGGAACATGAACAATTTTTGCACGTTCTTGTTTTGAGCTCTTTAGCTACTACAGTTTAATAGTTTGGACAACAGCCATCTTTCTGAGTAATGTCCTTGGAGAAGAGCCAAATGTAAAGATGATGTTGGATCTCCGGTTTATAAACCATTCATCATCATAATGGCTAAAAATTAAAACTTATTTAAATTTTTGTTGTTAAATGCTCTGTTTTTTCTGTTCTTGTTCTAAATGTAGTGTATATATTTTTTTAGATTCTTTATTCATTTAAAATTTAAAAGAACACACAAAAAAACTATTTACAATTCCACGTAAATAAAATTTCAAACATTACATGAAATGAAAGGAAGCAGAAGAAGATGAAATCTTATTATGTCTGCCCCTTTTTTAACAAAATTAATTCAAATAATCAATTCAAACAACAATAATCCAAACAAATAAAATTACACAATACTGTAAATAACTCATCATATTTTACCATTCATAAAATTTGAAACAAACCAATTTATACATATTTTTCCAGAAACCTAAATTTATTCATTTTTTTAAACAAAGTCATTGTTTTTGCAACTTTGATATCGTTTTCTAAACCATTCCTTTGTGGATTCCCCCCCAGTCACCATTTCAGTTAGAACACTCAAACCACCAACTTCTTCTAAATGTTCTTCTGTGCTCCCTGCAGGTTGAGACTGGAGGTTCCCAGCCTCGAGTCCCTCAGAAATGAACTGGTGTGGCTCAAGCAGAGCTTGTCTGTGCTGGGCTCCCCCGTCGTTCTTTGCCACAACGATCTTCTTTGCAAAAACATCATCTATAACGAGAAGGAAGGTGAGTATGAGCAGCATGAGTGCAGTCACAGACTGTGTGACTGAGCTGTAGTGTGATTTTCTTTGGTGTGTAGACACACATGCAGGTAGGACTGCATTCACTGGACTCCTCAGACGTAGACTCAACCTTCACTTCCTGTCACTGTTTGCAACTAGCTGCAAGAATTAAAACTGTGAAACGAGACAGTCAAGTTGCTTGTTTTTACCAAAACTCTGGTTTTAATTATTGTACAAATTAGGCCAGTTTGCCTTTTTATGTTCAGACCATCCGACTGAATGTGTTCATGCTAGTTCAGTGTGAGGACTCATCTGAACTGTTCTAATTTTGTTCTAAAAATGGTGAACGCTAGGGATGCACCTGCACCACAGTTTTTCTGAAAAGTACTTCTCCATACAGAGTACCATTTTAAGTATTAATAAATGCTATTACACTGACAAATCGGAGCTCAGACTAAGAATTTAAACTGAGGTGATCCATACGTTAACGTGAACTGAGGTGATTTGTGCGTTAATGTGTATTTTTAACATGTTTACATTTGGGAAAAAGCGTCCATCACGTTAAACAGTCATCACCATAGTCTATTTCAGCAGGCTCTATTCCAACCCAGTAACGCTTCTAAAAGCTGAAATATATATTAAGGAAACAATAAGGTAATTGAGGTTTGTCATTCACCTCTTCAAAAGACAATCTGCTTGCAGCCACATGAGAAGCGACGACAGCCACAGTTATGAAGCATTAGCCTAACGTTAGCTTAGCACTTGTCTCAGGCCGTGATGGCAACTTTACTCATTCAGCAACTCTACAAATATGTCTGTCCCCTTAAGATTATAACAACTTTGTCTTTTGACAAAATGCATTTGGATATTTAAAGGTAATGCGTTATTCTGAGCCCTATACATAACTGATAAAATATATTATTCTACCAAATCATGGAACTTGGAATCATGGAATAATTTCAGTTGATAAAATAATGTACTTGATGGATGACAGTAATGTTTTCTAGTGATAATTCTTACAGCTCTTTTCTGCAATACAAAAATAGGCTTTGTAATTGTTTTACATCCATTCCCCCAAACATCAATGGACCTTACCAAGCTCCGCCCACAGGGCCGCGTTTCATTGGCTAATGCCCATAACACGTCACAGCGCAGCTTCCACGTGCGTGCCGGTCTCACAAAACAAACGCTACGGTAGCGTTTGTGAGACCGGCACCACATGCTACTTACATTGCTAGCTAGCATACGTGCAGAATTTTTTTGCGTCAGGGCTGGAAAAATTGTCCTCCACCGTCAGTGGGGTATCTGTACAGGAGATGTCAGGTACCCTGACCGTATTTGTGGAAGTAAAATTCACCGTTTCCCTATATGTGAAACTGAATGCCTTGCTTGGATCAAAGCTTGTGCACGACCACAAAACTGAACAATTATTTCTTTCACCAGCAGAGAAGGGTTGACCTGCTTTTGAAACCTGCTAGTTAACAACACGCGGTCACGATGAGAGAAAGCCACAGTTCACTGAACGTCCTGGAAGTTGGGAAGAAACAGCTCTGCTAACTCCACATGAGCTAGCTAACACAACGAGCTCTACTGTCGATTTCACCTAAAACTGCACAAAATCGTGACACGAAGGCTGGATTTTAACTAACACACCGAACGGCTGAGCTCGTTAGCCCTCACAAAAGTCGCTGTCGGCGTGTTTAGCAGCTAAAGCAGCAACGGCTAACCAACCACTTAAGGAATGAATGGAGATTACAGTTAGCATTAGCTTTGCGACCAAGGCACACTCAAAGTTTTGCCAACAACAGAAATCACTGATTTCAAAAGTAACCCTCAAAACCATGAATGCCTGACTTACCCAGCCTTGCAGGACAATAGGCATCAGTGATCCTGTCCACAGCTGTAATAATGCTGAGCATGTGAGCTGTTGTTTTCCTCATCAGACGGTAGCATTAGCTGTGACGTGCACGCTGTTGGAGGCATTGCGTGGCTCAAACAACTTTATAACGTCCAAAAAAAATAACATGAACTTGTTGGTTCCCCTGTCCATTGTCATGGCTGATATTTTGTTGGAATCTGGCAGAAATGATACACTATTCGACTCAGAAATACATGTACCCTGCAGAGACAGTCGACGCCATGTTTCCAGTGAAACTTAATGCTGCGCTTGGGAGACGTGCAGACTGGTCGAAGCTTAAGGCCCCAATATACCTGGTTCTTTTGCCTCACGCCGCTCGGCGCGGTGGGAGCGCCGCGGCAAAAGCCTTTGATCGCGGGCGTGAACGCGCCAAGGTCAAATTTTACTACGCCTACGCGCGCGCGTTGATAAACTGCCTCGCGTGTCAGCAAATGACCAATCAGCGACCTCAATTTGTCCTGTAGCCTGCACTCCAGAGAGCTGCGCTTGCACAGAGTATAATATGAACTGCCTGCGCGCAGCTCACGCCAGTCCAGCGGCGCTGGGCACAAAGAACAGTATACTGGGGGCTTTAGGGGGCGTTTCTGGGCGGAGCTTGGTAAGGTAGAGCTGCTGCCTCTGGTAGAGCTGCTGCCTCTCAGCGAGAAGGTTGCCGGTTCAAATCCCGGTCCGGGGCCTTTCTGGGTGGAGTTTGCATGTTCTCCCCGTGCATGCGTGGGTTTCCTCCGGGTACTCCGGTTTCCTCCCACAGACCAAAAAACATGCTTGTTAGGCTGATTGGTGACTCTAAATTGACCCTAGGTGTGAGTGTGAGAGTGGATGGTTGTTTGGTGTGAGTGAGACAGGTCCCTCTTGTAAATGAGTCCCCGTGACTCAACGAGGCTAGCCTGTATAAATAAAGGTTGAATGAATGAATGAAAAAGGTCCATACAATAGATTAAGTGTGGAACAATGATTGTGTTATACAACAAATACAGAGCTTTATCATTCAATAAGTCTCTGACTTTGTACAGTACTGCAATAGATTTAGCTATTTTTATTCTTACATAATTTTTGTGTTGTTTCCATGTCAGTTTGTCATCAATAATAACACCCAAAAACTTCACCTCACTCACTCTACAAATCTCAACACTCTCAATTTTGAATGGAACATCAACAGTTTTCTTTTTATTACTGAATATCATGTAATTAGTTTTATCTAGATTTAATGATAATTTATTAAGTTTAAACCAAGTTTGTATTTTGACAAATTCTGTCTTCATCAATGCCAACATTTGTTCTATATTTCCACCCAAACAAATGTGGTATCATCAGCAAAAAGTACACATTTAAGGAGTCCTGACACATTTACCAAGTCGTTCACATATAAAATAAATAGCTTTGGTCCAAGTACTGAACCTTGAGGAACTCCATATGTGATATTGCAGAGGGCAGATCTTACATTTATCTGTACAAACTGTTTCCTATCTTTCAAATAGCTAGATACCC
>JBBPBX010039340.1:16351-29939 GCA_038048925.1 Garcialebias charrua
TCTCCTTATGACACCTGTGAAATGGCCCAACAGGTGTACCACCCGTCAGGCTGAGCGCTTTACGCTAGGCCTGTCACGATACATTTTGCTCGGCGATTAATTGTCTCAGAAATTATTGCGATAAACGATATTGTTTGAAATTTGACAATAATTACTAATGTCAAATTTAAGAAGAAATGCTAATTAATTTTAGTGTGTAGTACCTTTTGTTGAACACTGGATGGCAGTGTAAGACTTTGAACTGAATGATGGCTAGTGAGTGAGTGAGCAGCGTGTCTAAGAAAAATGGGAGGCCCTTTGACGTGACACGGGCTGTCTCTTTCCTTTATTAGGTTCTCAAAATGGCGAATGCTCAGTGTGAGCTCTTTAGCACAGCATTTGTCAGAGTTTTTAATTTAAAAAAATCGGTAAACAAGTTCTCAGCTTCTTTTTGCAAAGAAAAACAACTTTTTACAGGAAGGCATGGGTTTCCACATGACAACATATGGCGTTCAGCAAATCTTGCTTGTTGAAGCATCTTGTGGTGTGTGCTCCTAGTTGGCCTGTTAGCTTAGCCTCTCAGCTTAGCTGCTTTAAACGTATTTTAAAGAGAAAGGGAGGGGTCAATGAAGAACACCGGAGTTGAACTTTTTGTCATCCAGTGTCTTCAGTAGAAAGAGACAAACTATAAAACTGATGAATGAAAATGAGGTTGATAATTTTCATTCATCATGCGATTCGCGCCCCGGCCACTACCCAGCTTGGGGTGTCTATGAGTGCACACCTATTTCTCCAGCTCCCCGGGCGCTTTCGGGCTGCTCACTGCACCACCTGGTAGGTGGTTGGGTTAAATGCAGAGACGAATTTCGTCTGTGTATGGGAAACATACGCAGATGACAGGAATAGACATTATTATTATTATTATTATTATTATTATTATTATTATTATTATTATTATTATTATTATTATTATTATTATTAATTGATTAATTGTTCATCTCGACAGACCTACTTTATGCCGTTCAGTGTTCACCACCTGTGAAATGTAGAAAAATTATATTGGTGCCATTTAACTGTGGCCACTTGAGCACCCCCAGGCTAGCGACGCCCTTAGGTTTCATAATTAATAAACTGCATTATTTCCAATTTGTTCAGGCGTGCACAGTAAATACACACGAGCCACAGACGCTCACTGCAGGTGTTAAGTGAATGCCGCGGGTACGATGTGAGCAACAAAATAATGCACGCGACTCTTTGTACCATTCTGGAAGCCTAAAATACAGAAAAAAACGTTTATTTAAAAAACAAAGTGTGGCCGCACGGCTCTCTCTGGTCATTCAGCGAGATTTGGTGAGACTGCTACGTAAAATGTACACCTTTTCCCTCAATTTTTAATTTCTACCGTAGTTACTCTGCAGTCACAGCCCAGTGAGATACTGGCTTTTCTGCCACAGTTGACCCACTTGTCTGACAAATGAAGACGGTGCCACTTCCTGTATTAACAAAACAAGAGGAAGTAGTTACTTTTTGTGTTTTAAACGCGCTGCACAGTTACAGCCTCAGTCACGGGCTGCTTTACGTCTTCTGCCCTCCTAGATTATGCAAACTCGACACGCTGACAGATCTGGTTTCCAGGTACATGGAAGCTGTTTAAAGGTTATGTAACATGCAGAAGCGTCATGCTACTGGGTTCAGAGGGGACCAATGGGAAAGGGGCACGACAGGGGGAGTGGTGTGAGTGGGGAATGTCATTGAAGGAAGGAAACTTTGGCAGCAGGCCCTGATGTTTGAAACCGTGTGGGAGCAGGAATGAACCGAGGGCAAATGTGTCTGAGAGCGTGAGCATGTGTGAAAGATGTTTGCCCAAACCTTTTCATCTGCTGCACAGGGGGGCTATAGCCACTGCCTGGAGGTGTTCAGTTGTGTCCCGCTAGGACCTACACGCCGGCTGGTAACCCACCTCAAAGTGTCTTTCTCTGTAGTCCAGCAACACCTCATATTTTTTTATTTTATTTATTTTATTTAAATTTTTTTTAAATTTTATGTCAGGTCAAAAATATTGAGCAAAGCTAAATAAATTGGGAGTAGAGAGTATTTTGTAATTCAAAAATAATTTTCTTTGGGAAAGTGGGCTTCTAAAGTAAGGGTTTGGATTTTGAGCTGATGACCAACTACTTCCTCGTCTGTTTACCGTCGATGCAGACGTCTCATTTTCAGTGGTTTTAAAATGTGCTCGGACAGCAACACATTTTGTAACTTCTGCGTCCTTGAAGTAACGCCACACGCTGATAAAAGCACTCTTCAAACCAAACAACCAGTCACATGACTCATGGGTCCCACGTGGTTTTAGTCAAGAATCCAACCTGTTAAGTTTAAATGAAGTGCAGACCCACACTTCACAATTTAAACCAGTACATTTTTTTTAAACGACAGGAGTGCTTATAATCAAGTGTTTTGCTGTCTTAGCAGCACAGTTGTCTTTTTAAAAATTTCCATCGGTGTCTCTGGATTTGTTTTCTTTTGCCCTTTCCTGGTTTGCTCTTCTGTTTCCCCCTTCCTTCCTTTCATGCCTTCAAAACAGACTTGACTTTTCCTTTTTCAAGCTGTGCATGTGTCCAAAACAAATACCCTCTGGAAAGCCAACCGATTTGTCTTTCCACTACATTTCAGTACATACTCCATGTGTTGCATCACATGTTTTTTACATATATATAGCCCAGCTGCCGGCTGGGTGTGTCTGAATGTTTAACGCAAGTAAATAAGTCAGTCTTTAATCCTTACCCAACTGTGCATATGTGCATGCCTTCTCTGTTCTGTACCTTTCTATAAATCCTATTAACGTTGAAGCCTAAAATTAGTTACAGTAACTTAGACTTTGACTGTGAGTACCATACACATCCTGTATACCCCTCAACACTCTTATGCAAAGCCTATGAAGACTCTTTTACTCCTTCCTTATTCATCTCTCAAAATACAAACTCTTACTTATTGCCCATGCAGTTAGCTAATTAGCCAGCTAGTTAAGTTAGATGTTGGAGAAAAGTAGCTTATAACATGAAGAGGCATGAGATTATGAGTTACCAAATGGAAACAACATAATCATTGTTTTTGTGCTTCTTATTTCACTTTCTAAACAAACTGTTTTTATTTTCAGGAAGTGTCAAGTTCATTGACTACGAGTATGCTGGGTACAATTACCAAGCCTTTACACCTGTAAACAAACATCTCAGGTAAACAAAGCACACCTGTAAACAAACATCTCAGGTAAACAAAGCACACCTGTAAACAAACATCTCAGGTAAACAAAGCACACCTGTAAACAAACATCTCAGGTAAACAAAGCACACCTGTAAACAAACATCTCAGGTAAACAAAGCACACCTGTAAACAAACATCTCAGGTAAACAAAGCACACCTGTAAACAAACATCTCAGGTAAACAAAGCACACCTGTAAACAAACATCTCAGGTAAAACAAAAAATTAATGAAACTGTACAGTGCATACAGTATCAAAAATACTGTCCAGGTATTTCGTAAATAATTTCATATCTAAAATACGCAATACAGTACAGTACAGTGTACAGTACTGTACGTACTGTTAATAAAAAAATAAATTTTCTTACCCATCAGACGCTCAATCTCTGTGATAACACCCGTGCGTTGCTTCGTTATCATCGTGGACCTCATTGGGGCAGCTCCTCTCACGCTAGCTAAAATGCGCTCGCGGTCAGCCTTTATGGTGCTGACTGTGGAACTGACCTAAAATAAAAAATAAAATGTCATTAACTAACAGACGCTTGCCGTGCGCTGCATGCTTATTACGGTGCTTATTACAGTACAGTACGGTGTTCATCTGCGCAGCAACTAGAAGCGCTCACGATCCGCCATTACAGTACGAGTGTTCATCTGCGCAGCCACGTGTACAGTAAAACACTCGCTAACAAGCGCTCACGATCCGCCATTACAGTACGAGTGTTCATCTGCGCAGCCACGTGTACAGTAAAACACTCGCTAACAAGCACTCACGATCCGCCATTACGAGTCGTGCTAACGGTGGTACAGTACTCACCATGTTCAGAGCTTTGCAGATGGAGGACGTCGACTCTCCCCTGTCCGCTCGTTGGATGATGTCCAGCTTCTGCTCCAGCGTGATGGCCTTACGCTTTTTAGGAGCGCTCGCACCAGCAGAAGAAGCTCCTCGCTTTGCAGACATGCTTTCAAAAAGAAGAATGCTAATCTGTACTGTACGCTAACAAAGCTAACGAATGCTAGTTTTGCTAAAGAAGGTTGTGTAACTGTGTCTCTCAAATCGCCAAACTGTAGACCCACGCGGCTGCTTTCGCGCTGTTCGCTTATGTAGTACCTGATGAAATCACTCCGCCTTTGATTTTTGGGGGTGGGGGTACAGTAAAGTAGTGCCTATGTAACCTTCCGCTGCTGTACTTTTCCATTTGTCACGCGAAACATACCCCACCCCCCCACACCCCACCCACCACAGCGTGCCCGCCATGTGCAGTGTGCATGTCCAGTCCAAGTCCAGTGCAGGTGCATGGTTAAATCGCCCATCCCCCAACCCGAAACCAACCATCGCCCATCCCCCAACCCGAAACCAACCATCGCCCATCCCCCCCGAAACCAACCCCCTCCACTCCACCTCCCCCGCCCCCCCACATTCCACCTCCTGCCCCAAACTCTCCTTCGAAACATGACATTCAGCCGTCGGCACGAACACTCGGTTCTCGTAAAACAGAACAATGGTTTCTAACGGAGTTTTCTCGTAAACACGGAATTTTCATCTCGTTATTCGGAACAATGGTTTCTAACGGAGTTTTCTCGTAAACACGGAATATATCTCGTTATTTGGAGCAATGATTTCTAACGGAGTTTTCTCGTAAACACGGAATTTTCATCTCGTTATTCGGAACAATGGTTTCTAACGGTAAATTCTCGTAACTCTGGAATTTTCGCTCGTATCTTGGAACGAGGCTTTCTAATGTTGTTCTCTCGTAAAATCGGAACGGCAGCTCGCAAGTCGGTAGTTTGGTTCCTGGAAGCTCTCGTAAAGCCGGACGCTCGTAGTTCAGAGCGCTCGTAAATCGGGGACCACCTGTATATATATATATTATATATATATATATATATATATATATATATATATATACAGGGAACCCCCGACCTACGAACGAGTTTGGGACCTAAGAACCGTTCGCAGCTCGATCCGTTCGTAGGTAGGGGGTGAAAATTATATTAAAAAAAAAATTATTCATTCATTCATTCATTCAACCTTTATTTATCATGCTAACGGAGCGCGCGCACACATTTAAGCATGTAAAGTAGTGTACTGTAATGTTAAACATTGCTATTCACATTTACAGAATAAATAAAAATATATTTTCTTACTTTGAGATGGTCAAAGCCGACATAGGTTGCCATGCGTTGATTGTTTTCGGGCCAAGCAGCGCGGGGGCCGGCAAGCCACCGCAGCTGCTCCAGACCTGTGTTAGCTAGCTGGCTAGCTTCTGCTAGCCAAGCCATGAGCTAGTGTTGGAGCGGCGGCGCGATCAATCTGCAGCTGCTGCTCCAGCCGCTGCTCCAGCCTGAGACGTCCACAGAGCTATTCCAGCTAGTAATTAATCCATATGATGCGATCCTGGTCACCAGTGTTCAAAAGGCCGGCTCCCGTGTTAGCTCCAGTGTTAGCTCTGGAGCTAGCCAGGCCGGAGGTGTAGCCAGGCCGGCCGGAGGTGTTCGCACGGCGGCCTGGCACGATCGGCGATAAATCCGCTGCTGCCTGAGACATCCACAAAGTTCACAGAGACGTTTCCAGCTAGTAATTAATCCATATGAAGCCATCCTGGTCACCAGTCTTCGTCCGGCTCTCGGCAGCTAACCTAAGATGGCGTCCGGTGTTCTACATTAATTTGTGACCGGAGACCCCAGTGACTGAACCTAAAATAGCGTCCGGTGTTCTACATTAATTTGTGACCGTGTAAACTGAAGACCTACTTCCTGTTGCCCAAGATTGCTCAAAAATTGCTCAAAAATGATCAGAAATGATCTTTTTTATCATAATTATTATTTATAAAGCCTTTAAAACAACCAGAGCTGCAACAAAGTGATGTACACATGAAATTAAGAACATTTAAACACAAAAAAAAAAAAAAAATTTTTTTTTTTTTTTTAAATTCATATTTTTATTAAATATGATATGTTCGTAGGTCCCGTGGTTCGCAGGTCGATGGGGTCGTAGGTCGGGGGTTACCTGTATATATATATATATATATATATATATATATATATATATATATATATATATATATATATATATATATATATATATATATATATATATATATATATATAAAGGAGCCAAGATGGTCTAGTGGCAGGGCTTTTGACTTGGGACCCGAAGGACGTGAGTTCGCGCCCCGGCCACTACCCACCTTGGGGTGTGTTGCAGCTGAATGTGATGCGGCCGGGATGAGGATCAGTTCCTCCAAATCCGAGGCCATGGTCTTGAGCCGGAAAAGGGTAGCATGCCTTCTCCGGGTCGGGGAGGAGGTCCTGCCCCAAGTGGAGGAGTTTAAGTATCTCGGGGTCTTGTTCACGAATGAGGGAAAACTGGAGCGTGAGATCGATAGGCGGATAGGTGCAGCGTCCGCAGTGAAGCGGGCGCTGTACCGGTCTGTCGTGGTGAAGAGAGAGCTGAGTCAAAAGGCAAAGCTCTCAATTTACCGATCGATCTACGTTCCCACCCTCATCTATGGTCATGAGCTTTGGGTTGTGACCGAAAGAACGAGATCTCGGATACAAGCGGCTGAAATGAGTTTTCTCCGCAGGGTGTCTGGACTCTCCCTTAGAGATAGGGTGAGAAGCTCAGTCATCCGGGAGGGACTCGGAGTAGAGCCGCTGCTTCTCCACATCGAGAGGAGCCAGTTGAGGTGGCTCGGGCATCTGGTTAGGATGCCTCCTGGACGCCTCCCTGGTGAGGTGTTCCGGGCATGTCCCACCGGGAGGAGACCCAGAGGAAGACCCAGGACGCGCTGGAGGGACTATGTTTCTCGGCTGGCCTGGGAACGCCTTGGGATTCCCCCAGAGGAGCTGCTCCAAGTGGCTGGGGAGAGGGAAGTCTGGGCCTCCCTACTTAGGCTGCTACCCCCGCGACCCGACCCCGGATAAGCGGACGAAAATGGATGGATGGATGGATATATACATGTATAAAGGCATTTTAAACCCTTCCCACGCTCTTGCAATATTCTACACATTGGCCCTCATTCACGAAAATGTTCGTATTTTTATCCTAAATTTCTCCTACTTCTGTGCGTACGAAGCGTTCGTACGAACATGCCACGTCAGATTCAACAAAGTCTTCTATCCACAGGAAACGTGTGTAAACGGGTTGCGTAAAGTTGATGAATCCCACCTGTTCCATCCACCTGCGCGTGCTCGCGGAGAGGTCATTTACATAATTCCCACCCCTCAAAACACCATATAAGGCCACGTTTCCTGCCTTTTGACAGCAGGAAGTGTCCATTCATTCTAAATCAAGAAGTAAAAAGAAGGACTTCACGCGTTCGGAGATTGAAGTTCTGCTCTGCACCGCTACCCCCCCCCCCCCCCGCAAGTGTCGGATGGTCAAATATCTTTAATTTTAGTGTACTGTGTTACATTATAGTTTCACTTATTCAGAAGAGCTGTGGCGCACCGCTACCCCCCACCCCCCGCAAGTGTCGGATGTGTTTTTGAACAGAAGCATTTTAAAATGTCTCGAAACTACAGTTAACTTCATATTAATATTGTAGTGCATATGTTGTGTGTCCCGTGGGTCGTACAGTATCAGAAATCAAGAATAAATGGTTTGATCTGAAAATGGCTTCAAACAAACGTCTCGCCGCAGCACGGACAGGAGGTGGTCAAGGAATAGTCTGCGAGATGGTGGACAATAAATGCCACGCTGCGCAGACGCGTGCCAACATGTTTTGCAGCACAAATGAGTCATGCGTGCTCCTCCTGGCCATAGTGCAACCACATTCTGCAGGTTATATTTCGAATCAGATATAATAATCTATTGCTCCGATGGTGTTTGGCACAGCAGTCCAGCAATAGCATGAAAATCAGTCTTAATTCGTACTTGTTCTGCGGCGGTGTATGGGGATTTTATGTACCTGGGTGTTAATATGAGGAGCGGCTTTGATGACCAAGGGGAGCGCACGACTCACTGAAGCCTGCGCGACACACCAGACAAATTAAACTTAAAATTATAATTCTAATTCAAACAGAATAACCTATTGTCAAGAATAATTATGGTGCGTGATTTTTTTAAACCCAAAATATTTTCTAAATAACGAAATATGAAGTTATTCGTGGAGAAGATCCGTCTGGATGACAGCAGACTGACGCTCCTAAAATATACGACAGGTCCGGACCACTCGTAAATTTTGTTCGTATCTGAAAAAAATCATAGGATACGAAAACATTGTTGAATGCCGCAAATGATCCTAAATCACTCGTACGCACAGTTTAAGAACAAATCTGTGCGTACGAACGGTTCGTGAATGAGGCCCAATGTTTCTAAACTCTGAAAGCTCTAAAAGAGACAGAATGTCATGATTTCAGCTTCCTGCCTCCGCTGCTCTCAGCCACGTGCAAGCGTTCTTGGCCCCGCCCACTTCTGTGCTCTGCACAGTGATCAGCTGATCAGCTGCAGCAGGAATTTCATCCTGCAGTGGGCTGCACAAAGGTGCAGGAGGTGCTAAATAATTTTAAATATTTAATATTAAATAAAAATTCTGTGCAGATCGTGCGACTCATCCATCAAGCAGCCATTTGTGTGTCATGTCCAATCTTGTTTTGAAAAACCACAATGTCCTTGATAAACCAACTGCAAAGACGAGAGGGACTACTGTACAGTACTTCTGTCAACTTTTGGAGTCAACGCAGTTTAAGATGGCCACCACAGATAATCAACCTCAGCATGCACAACAGTAGCCGTGTTTCCATCAAGGTTTCTTGATGCGCATTTTGAAGTATTGCATCAGAAAAGCTGAATGGACACGGTAAAATTTGAATTAACTTCCTCTAATCCTCAAAAATGTTGATACGCTCGCTTGAGGTGGTTTTTGGGTTTTTCGAAACAGAGCTGATGCGCAAAACGAGAGATGGAAACAGATTTGCCGACTCATTTCTGACGTAGCGAACATTCACGTCATGTGACTGATCAGCTGTTTCCGCTCCGGACAACATGTAACATCGCTAAAACTAGTTGGCATGACAGAATAAATACAACTTGCCCGATAGCAACACATACCTGAAATATTCTCTCCATTTTGCCGAGATGTGTGGTTCGGTTCCTGTTTTCAACCGCTACTTCCTGTTTACTGTAGACGTGCGTAACGCTGACGTCTGATGTAATGACGCTTTGCGTGGCCTGGTGGATTCGCTTCAAGCCAGTTGATGGAAACACTTCTGATTCGCATTAATTTTTATTTACATTTTTGCGAATTTTCAAAAATTCGCTCAAAATTCGCATTGAAAATACTGTAGATGGAAACACGGTTAGTGGCTGTAGTACATTTTACTCGTGCATTATTAACCAAAATGTTACAGTGTCACATAATATTGCACATAATGCTATTTTCAAGGTTTCACCAAAGTAACTGTCACGCTGTGGCATGAACGCGGCAGGGGATGTTCATTCCCTCAAGAAACGCTCGGCCTTTAGCGGCATGGCAGCAGTGGCACAGAGCAGTCACGTACACACAATAGACCCACAGTCAGGTCTGCCGGCTGATCCATTCACAGATCTAACGGTCAGATCTGGTGCAGGTGTTTGCCAGATGAGCGCCACGTTTGGTTGTGAGCCGTAACGAGCGAGCCGGAGTGGACACGTGGGCGAGAACAGAGAGCCTGTTGTTCCGAGCTGCGAGATCCTCCAGCATCTCGCCGGATCAGAGCGTGGGCTCCTGGTGGCTGTCGCCTCTCGCTCCAGTTTTTACATCCGAGCTGCGACACACCATCACACACACAACGTCACACACACACTGTCACACACACACACAGTCACACACACACTGTCACACACACACTGTCACACACACACACGGTCAGGGGCAGGAGCTGAAAGCCGGCCTGTGTTTCTCCTGTCGACGCAGCTTCACCTCCTGTTTTCGGGTTTGCTGGTGACGGAACATCTCAGGAAAATGGCGCCAGCTTTCTAAATATTTATTCACACTCTATGTGCTTTGTGTGACATATGAAGCTTTGAAGATGTTTTGGCCAGATCTTCTGTACCACATGTGAAGACTGGAGGTGATGAAGTTTCTAGGCTCCGTCTCCGGCGGTGTTTACTCTTCTGCCTCAAACTATTTCTGGCATCATGATTAACACTTTATGTTTCGGCTCTTAAACTTTGCTGCCCCCCGCCCCCCCCACCCCCCGCTGTGCTTCCAGGTCAACATGAAGCAGTCTGCTGGCCGTGGCAGGGCTACAGACATGTAATTTGGGAAAAGAGGAGGAGGTAGGGGATGTTCTGAGAGGCATTCTTCTGAACCTCCTGCTCTTTAAAAGGAGCTATATTTCCCCACCTCCCCCACCTCCCCCCACCTCAGCGCAGAGTGCACTTTAGTCCTTTTCAGTTTGCCCACTCCATTGAAAAGCCCGTTTGGGGCTCGTTCTCTGAGAGAAACAACAACACAGAGAGTCTGGAGGAAACACGGTTTCAAATATTTACTTCCCCTCCTTTAGTTGTATTGTAGTAATGTAGTTTAACTTCATAAACGTTGTAGCTGCTTGAAAAACTTATTTTTTTTACTTTAAGTTTGCATGTTTGAAATTAGATTCTGCACAATCATCATCTTTTCTTTAGTTTTGTCTACGTTCGAGATCTTATTGTTCCATATTTTACTAACAGATCACTTCACTGTCAGACTGCAGGTTTACTTGTGGTTCCTAGAGTTTCCAGCAGCAGAATGGAGGAAGATCTTTCAGTTGTCAGGCTCCTCTCTTGTGGAACCAACTTCCAGTTTGTGTCCATGAGGCTGACACATTGTCCAGTTTGAAGACTGGGATTAACACTTTACTTTTTCATAAATCCTATAGTTAGTACTCTGATGCATGCTCAATAATCCAGGTAGAAAAATCTAAAAAAGCTAAGTCTGGTCCTCTGGACATTCAAAAAATAAAACAAAACAAAGCAAAAAAAAAATGTAGAAACGTTTCGTCTTTCGTCCGAAAGACTTCCTCAGTCTGAGTTGCTGTGTTCAGCTCAGTCTTATAAATAGCACCCTCCCACAGTGTTGCACAACCAGTTGGCTGATGACAGCCTGAAACCAGTTGCTCACATGATCAAGGAGGGCCATCAGCCTAACAATGGATCATTAGCACCCTGATGGTTGTTTGCTATTCACAGAGGGCTGAGTGATACTAGCAATAACAGCATTGTAAGAGGGGGACAGTTGAACCCGGAGGCCTCCACCTCTGTTTAATGATGGACGGTTTCTTTTCACAAAGATGGCCTCCTTTACTCCTCTCTCAAACCATCGTTCCTCTCTATCAAGGATGTGAACATCTTCATCCTTGAAAGAGTGACCGCTGGCGTGGAGATGAGTGTAGACTGCAGAGTCCTGACCTGATGAGGTTGATCTTCTGTGCCTATAGTTAGTGTTGACTTGTTCTGCTGCTATAGACTTAGACTACTAGAGGACAAATTGACCTCATTTCATTAAATTAATTGTTAAAATTTAATAGTTTTCATTTGAAACTATTTCTATCTTAACATGTGATTCTTGACCTGCCATTGTGTATCTGTTCCTACCAAACCCAGCCAGTCGAAGCAGATGACAGATTTTGTTTATTTTTTAAGCAAGCCTAATCTGCATCCACATGATTTTATCTTTGATCTTAGTCGATATTATTATTGATTTTATTTGATTTTATCACTTGTTTTATTTTGATCTTTGCTTTGTTACACTTTGTAGCACTTTGAGATTTTTATTAATGAAAAGTGCATTATAAATGGAATTCATTATTATTATTATTATTATTATTATGACGCTTGTCCTGAACCTGGTTCTGCTAAATGTTTCTTAGGGAGTTTTTTCTTTCCACTGTTGCGTGTCAAAAGTTGAAGGAAGCTCTGAAACGAATGTGCACGTTATTGCAGATTTATTGATTGATTGATTGATGTTTATTCATTCATTTTAAAAGAACAATACAAGACAGTTTCATCAGATACAAGAATACAAGTAGGATAAAATGAAGGGAGCAGAAAGAAGATGAAATCTTATTATATCTGCCCCTTATTTCACAGTTTGTTCAACCAATGATAACCTTCAAGCAACATCACAGAATGAATAATTCTACTTATTTTTCTAACTGTAATACACAAACTACATCACAAAATGAATAATTCTACTTAATTTTTCTAACTGTAATACACAAACTACATCACAAAATGAATAATTCTACTTAATTTTTCTAACTGTAATACACAAACTAGATCACAAAATGAATAATTCTACTTAATTTTTCTAACTGTAATACACAAACTACATCACAAAATGAATAATTCTACTTAATTTTTCTAACTGTAATACACAAACTAGATCACAAAATGAATAATTCTACTTAATTTTTCTAACTGTGATACACAAACTACATCACAAAATGAATAATTCTACTTAATTTTTCTAACTAATACACAATTTTTCTAACTAATACACAAAATACATCACACTTAATTTTTTTTTTACTTAATTTTCCTATTTTTTTATTATTTTTTTCTACTTAATTTTCCTAACTGTAATACACAAACTAGATCATAAAATGAATAATTCTACTTAATTTTTCTAACTGTAATACACAAATTAAAAGATGGCACAACATCAAGATGTTCACAAAATGAATAATTCTACTTAATTTTCCTAAATGTAATACACAAAATACATCACAAAAATGAATAATTCTACTTAATTTTTCTAACTGTAATACACAAACTGCTTCACAAAATGAATAACTCTACTTAATTTTTCTAACTGTAATACACAAACGCACTAAGCTACATCATAAGTACAACATAGGTGTAATACACAAACATGCATTTATTGTACATATAAGAAGAAATGTGCAGCTTACACAGACCTCTCGCTGATCACATAGTCCCACACACAATCTTCGAAGGCTGGCTCACGCCTAAAAACCCCTGGGTGTCGTCATCGCCTCGTGGGACTGCCCTGGAACCGCCTTGGGACTGCCCTACTCTTACCACGTAGCCAGCCTCTCTGCAAATCAGCTATCAGCTCGATGTAAACAACTAGTGTCGTGTTTGTTGAATGGTGCAGACGTGTAACAGAAAAACTCTTCCCTATTGAAAACAAAGCCGGGAGAAAATGTTCCGCCTTGGGTTTATTTCACATTATATGGCAGGATTTAGGTGAACACAAATCTTAGAACATAATAGATATAATACTGATAGAAATATATTTCATTTCCCCTTTTGACATGACAAACATCATGTCAACAAAATCCTATATGTACTATATGTAAATGCAATTGCAACTGTATACACATTGGAAATCTCTAACATTCCCACCCTGCAGTAATTCTACATCTA
>JBBPBX010039341.1:0-29938 GCA_038048925.1 Garcialebias charrua
TATATATATATATATATATATATATATATATACACATATATATATATATATATATATATATATATATATATATATACAGCAAACCCTCGACCTACGTCACCTGCGACCTACGGCAACTCAGACTTACGATTTTATCATATTTAATAAAAATATGATTAAAAAAAAAAAAAAAATTATTATTTTTTTTTTTTTTGTGTTTAAATGTTATTAATTTCATGTGTATAGCACTTTGTTGCGGCTGTGGTTGTTTTAAATGGCTTTATAAATAAAGTATAATTATTAATATTTCGTTTTTAATTACAATCTGATCGTATTTACGCAACTTCCGGTCGTTTCCGGTCGTCATGTTACAACCGGTGCGGTCAATGGAGGAGCTCCAGAGGCTACTGAGGACCGTGTGTCCGTTCAGGGTTGCCTCATACGGATAAATTTGCTGGAAACACTCGGCCAACTCTGTGGACGTCTCAGGCCCGGAGGAGCAGCCGCGGATCGCCCCGCGATCGGCGGCCACAACGCCGCCCGACATGCTAACGACAGCAGCTAACAGAGCAGCTAACACAGGCGAAGACACCGAGCCGACATGCCGCGGAGGAGCCATCTGCGGCCGCGAGCTCGCCGCAAATGTCCGCCTGGCAGTCGGGGGACACCGAGCTAACGCGGAGATACAAAGCCGACAGCCTTTTTGAATGAACTGACATGCTAACCAGTGCTGCTACTGGCGCGGCCTAACCGTAGCTAACGCCGAGCAGCTGTTTTGGAGGGAGGAACATCGCGGAGAAACGGCTTTCAGTAAGTTTTTTTTTCTTTCTGGCTCCAAATGTATGAAGTTAAGAAGCTAACAGTCATTCTTTTAAACAGTTTTGACCACGTGTGTGCGTGTGGAGCGTAAGGAAGCTGTGGGAGCTCTCACCCGAGCTGATGCTATAAGACGAAGGCAGGCTTTGACCAGCTCAAAGTAAGACATTATATTTTTTTATTATTTGTACAGTACTGTATTCATTTACTGTACAGTTCTGTGCATGTTCATGGCCTAGTATGTCTCCTTTTTCAGTCTCATGCCATTAAATATGTGTGCGGCGCTCCGTTAGCGGTATAGCCGCGACCTATGTCAGAAACGCGGACCTACGACAGGCAGGTGTTTTTGGTCCGCGAGGTACGACAACATCGACCTAAGTCACACACGTAGGTCCCTATCCCTGACGTAACTAGAGGGCTACCTGTATATATATATATATATATATATATATATATATATATATATATATAATATATATATATATATATATATATATATATATATATATATATATATATATATATATATATAAAAGCTGTTCAGGCTGATATTTTCATTCAATTAAAATAAATGGAGGAACAGAAGCAAAAATTGAGACAATTGACTCAGAGGTCGTTCAAGTTGAACCACGAGGAGAAGCAGAGGGACGCCGGCATCAACCTTTCATATCCAGGCCGCTAGCATGGAGCCCTCTTTCTCCCTCCGCCTCTAATTGTTTCAATTACATCTCAATCTATTGTAGCTTGAGGGAAGGGTGCTTGTTAAATTAGAGGGCTTTGTACCATTATCCATTAAGAGTGACAGCATTTTATGGTCATAATCAGATCGAATCATCCAAACTTGAGCTGTGCGCCTTATCTGCTCCTCTCATTAGGATATCTTAATTTTTCACAGTCTGTTGGTCCTAACAGCCTTCTGCAGCCAGTAAATGAGTCATATCAATCAGTCAAGCTGAGGACAAAACACAGCGTGAGGCCCCAGCCAAAGGAACTGAGGGAGATTCATTCGTGCACACATGTGAATCTATAAATAAGCTCAGCTCTGTTGCTCTGTCTTTGTTTCTCTTTCCTTCTGTTTCTTCCCGTCTCTCTGTCTCTCCTCCTGAATGCTTGCCCTCCCCGCTTCAGCTCTCCTTTTCTGCAACACACACCTCACTGGAGGCTCCACTTCAGACCATTCAAATCCCTCCCTAATTGACACTCTGTGAGAAGAGGCAAGGCTAGCCCTGAATGCACTTCACTGACTAGACCCAAGCCATGTTCATGTGAACGCTTCCTCGCGCACATACAGAAGAATTTTGCTGCTCACTTTCTCTCCCTCAAGCACTCGGTCTCTTCAGGGAGGCAATACATTTTAATTACAAATATGCAACTAGAAGTGGTATCTAAACAAATACTGCATTGCTTGCAAGATTTTTTATTTTATTTTGACAAGTAAAAACAGCAGCTGCCTTTCTAGAGGAGGTTTGAGACAATTCGGTGAAACCTCTGAGGTGCAGCTTCGTCGGCTTCGCAGCTAGTGTCCGTATCACAGAGGAAGGTCAAGTCTTGGACGACAGCTCTCTAACCTTCTTTTCTCCTCCTTCCATCCTCGCTATGGAGTAAAACCAACTGCTGTGCAAGACAGGCTTGATTAACGATGCATTGACTTCCCCCCTTTGAGAAACACAAGAAACCAGTGCAGGCAAGCTGAGCCGAGGTCACATATCTGTTGCACTTTACCACCAAAATATGAGGAAATATACAAGTTCAGTTTTTAAAAAAAAGTTGGGACAAGGCGTAAATTGTAAATAAAAACGGAATGATGTAACAATATAAAATCACATTATATTCATAATTGAACATAGTAAATCAAATGTTTAACCTTAGAAATTGCACAAAACTATTTTTGAATTTTTATGGTAGAAAGTAAACACATCAAGAAAGGTGACATGGGGTAAAAGAAAGCTGTAAAAGTCTGTGGTACAGTATGGAACATCTGGAGGAGCATTTTGCAACAAATTAGGTTAAACAGGGGCAGATATAATAAGATTTCATCTTCATACTGATCCCTTCATTTTATCCTACTTGTATTCTTGTATCTGATGAAACTGTCTCACCTGTCAGTGACTGAGCACCTGTCAGTGACTGAGCACCTGTCAGTGACTGAGCACCTGTGGAGGAAGTGGACGCGGGCACACCTTGGCTGCCGCTGCTCCTCGTACTTTTTGCTTTTTGAAGCCTTTTTTATTACTTTCTGCTGTTTTTTTTCACCGAGCCTTGTTGGACATTTCTACCTTTCTCGACTGCAGAGTGCGACAGGCGTAAGCCTGTGTACAGCACCTGTACAAGCGGACGCGGACATTTCTACCTTTCTTTGAACTTTTCTACCTTTCTTGAACGCAGAGTGCGGCAGGCGCAAGCCTGTGTACAGCACCTGTGTGAATCGGACACGGACATTTCTACCTTTCTGTGATTAAGTTTTGTGTTTTAGTTAGTTAGTTTTAGAGCAACTGTCTTTTCTGACTGCGTTGTGGATCTGCAAACATTATAAGTTGCCGGTCAAAGCAGATGACCGCTTGTCCTGAGCCTGGGTCTGCTAGAGGTTTCTTCCTTCTAAAAGGGAGTTTTTCCTTTCCACTGATGCCATTGTGCTTGCTCAGGATGGGAGATCGTGGCGAAGCCAAGATTTGACTTGTTTGCTGGAGTCATTAAATAGAAAAATTTACTAGTCTAACCGGAATTTTAATAATAGTAGGGGCTGCTAGCTCCCGCTAGCTTCAACACAAATTTAGCTTCGAGTATCACGTAGCTGCACTTATTGTTCGCTTACCTGCTGCCTCTCTCAACTTCCTGTGTCCTCTGGACTGTTCTGGACTCTCTCCTGTACTCCTTCAAGGTAATGCTCGTTCGAGTTACATCTCTTTGCTTCTTGTATATCTTTCTCGGAGCCGTGGGCCTGCTGCTAGCGGCTAGCTCTGTGCTAGCCTCCTCCGGCTCGTGGATGTTGACGTATTCCGCTTCGCAGTTGTTTGAACTTAACAACTGCTCCATTCCTCCTTCTATTTCCACCATCAAACAACTGGGACTTCTGCGTAGACCTCGTTACATCCATAGAAGCTCTCGAAAGAAAACTGTTTATTCTCAAACGAACTCTGATTCGATTAGTGCTGTCTGGACTGAGAGACGTGTCGCACCTCGATGGCGTCATCAGAACGCTGCGTCTGTAGGCCTTTGTAGTCCTCTGCGCACGAAGTGGCGAGGAAAACGTGGAGTGGACTTCAGTCTGCTTAAACCGGTTCAAAAAGCTCCTATTCCAACTGGTATTAAATTAGAACTTTTCAATGTGCAGTCTCTTTCCAACAAGTCATGTTTAATTCATGATCACATTCTGGAGAAGGACTTGGACCTCATGTGTCTTACAGAGACGTGGCACCAACCAGAGGTGTTCAGTTCTCTGAATGAGGCGTGTCCCTCTGGATACAGTTATCTGCAGAGAGCCCGCAGCACTGGCCGCGGTGGTGGTCTGGCTGTAATCTACCGCAGTAATTTAAAATTGTCTCATCTGTCTTCTCAGGACTTTTCCTCTTTTGAATGTCTGGCTTTCAGCTTCAAAGCCCCACTCCTGATGAATGTTATATTAATTTATAGACCTCCCAAACCGCATGTTTCATTTAACTCAGAGATGCATGACCTCCTCACCTTTTTCTGCACCTCCCCTGTGAAGACTATTTTTCTTGGCGACTTAAATATCCACGTGGACAATTCTTCTTCACCTCTGGCAACAGATTTTAAATCTCTTCTGGACTCTCTTAATCTCACTCAACATGTTGACGCCCCTACGCACAGCAGGGGGCATACTCTGGATTTGGTGATTACAGACACTGTACTCATCAATAACTTATCTGTATATGACCTGGGTGTCTCAGACCACAGGGTCATCTCCCTGGAAGTGCCTTCATCTTCGCCTGCTTCAAATCCAAAACGACCCATCCAGTTCCGTGACCTTAAAAACATCTCCCTTGATGTTTTGTCTGCTGATCTTCACACACTGACCGCTGTCAATCATCCTTCTGCAGATGACTCTGTGGATTACTACAACCAATCTCTTCGGGAGCTCCTGGACCTACACGCCCCCTTAAAGACAAGACTGGTGTCTTTCTCGCGCTCAGCTCCTTGGTACACTGATGAGCTGCGCAAGATGAAGGCAACTGGCCGTGCTATTGAGAGACGTGTAAAATCATCTGGTCTGTCTGTGCATAAGCAGGCATATAAAGAACATCAGAAAGCATACGCCTATTCTCTTAAAGAAGCACGCTCCAAATATTATTCTAACATCATCAACACCTGCCCTGGAAACTCTAAACAGCTCTTCTCCACAATCACTCGTCTGCTTAATCCCATTAAGCAAACTCTTGAGGACTCTGCTCAAAAATGCGACCTGTTTCTTTCATCTTTTAAAACCAAAGTTGACACTATCAGATCTCAGCTCCACAACCTCCCCGTTCTCAGTGTGCCACCCACCCGTCTGCATTCTGGGACCCTAAACAGCTTTGACGAAGTTGTTCAGAGTGAGGTGGAGGCCATCATCAAGAAAATGAAGCCTTCATCCTGCGCCCTGGATCCTTTCCCCTCTTCTCTCATAAAAACCAATCATTCTGCAATAGGCCCACTTATCACTCAAATAATAAATCAGTCTCTACAATCTGGTCATGTTCCACTGCCTCTAAAAACCGCCATCATTAGGCCTCTTCTGAAAAAATCTAATTTGGATCCCGACATTTTTTCAAATTACCGCCCAATTTCACACCTCCCTTTTCTGTCTAAAGTGCTGGAAAAAGCTGTTGCTGCTCAGCTGCAGGATCACCTACAACAACACTCCCTGTATGAGAAGTTCCAGTCTGGATTCAGGGCAGCTCACAGTACAGAGACTGCATTGCTGAGGGTTACCAATGATGTCCTCTTGGCTGCTGACACTGGCTCTCCCTCCATCCTTGTCCTCCTTGACCTCACTGCAGCCTTCGACACTGTGGACCATAGTATCCTCCTCCACCGTCTTCATGTGGAGGTCGGTCTCTGCGACACAGTCCTGGACTGGTTCAAATCTTTCCTCTCCAATAGGCTGGAATGTGTTAGTCTTGGCAACGCCACGTCCCAGACAGTTTGTGTCTCCTGTGGTGTCCCTCAGGGGTCGGTTCTGGGGCCCCTGCTGTTTTCCCTTTACATGCTGCCTTTAGGTCAAATTATTAATCAGTTCAACATTTCTTTTCACTGTTATGCCGACGATACACAGCTTTACATCAGGACTGGAGCATCCTCATCTTCCACCTTGTCATCTCCATCTTCACTCACTGCCCTCTCTGCCTGCCTGGAGGCAATTAGGGCATGGATGAATCAGAACTTTCTTCAATTAAACTGCTCCAAGACTGAGGCCATACTGATTGGCACCCCTCACCAGGTACAAACATCTCCTATAACAACACTTTCCTTTTCTGGACAAGACATCCCCCTCTCCACCTCTGTTACTAATCTTGGAATAAAAATGGACTCCAATCTTACATTTGAAAATCACATTAAGCATCTGTTTAAAACTTGCTTCTTCCATCTTCGAAACATCTCCAGACTTCGCCCATCCCTAACTTTTTCCGATGCTGAGAAGCTCGTCCATGCTTTTGTCTCCTCCAGGCTCGACTACTGCAACTCCCTGTTTATTGGAATCCCTGGCAAAAACCTTCAGAAACTTCAATATATTCAAAACAGTGCAGCAAGGATCTTGTTGAGAGTTCGTAAATTTGAACATATTACGCCCATTCTCCATAACCTTCATTGGCTTCCTGTCGCCTACAGAATTCAGTACAAAACTGCTCTCATTACACATCAATGCTTACACGGAACTTCACCAGATTATCTGAAGGATATTCTCATTCCATACTCATCCACCCGTTCGCTGCGGTCACAGAACAGCAATCTCCTTCACATTCCGAGAACCAAATTAAGGACCATGGGAGACCGGGCTTTCAGTGTGGCTGCCCCCCGCCTGTGGAACTCTCTTCCTGAATGTCTAAGAGCCCCACAGTCTGTGGTTGACTTTAAGAGCGACTTGAAGACCTTTCTTTTCGACCAAGCATACTCTACCTCCTCATGATTCTACTTTTGATCTTAGCTGATATTGTTATTGATTTTAATTGTTTTATTATTTGTTTTATTGTCATTTAATTCTGTTGCTCCTTGTAGCACTTTGAGATTTTCATTAATGAAAAGTGCGTTATAAATTGAATTCATTATTATTATTATTATTATTATTGTTCTTTAAAAATGAATGAATAAACATCAAATCAAATCAAAATCAAATCAAACAGCAACAGTTCTATAAGGACTTGGTGGAAAAAAATTATAATGAGGAAGGCTGAATCTCTCACAAGTCACCAGACTCTGAAAGCCTGCATCACAAAATACTGAAACAATTTCAGGATTATGTCCCTTAATGAAAAATTGGCAAGATTTTAAATATCTAACAGCTTACACTTCATAATATCAAAAAGAAAAAAATAATCTGGAAAGATACTTTAGGCTCCCACAGACTCGGGCGTACTTCACTCCGCAGAGGTCTGCACGTACCGGATTAGACTCAACACGGTCTCGAAGTGGACGCCCACAAGCCAGGTACTCGTCTCGCAAAGACCAATTTTTTCGACCATGTACGCATACTCTGTCGCACAATACACTGCCGGCGACGGACTGTTTTGAACGTGACACCAATGTATTAAATTCCTCTTCTTAATCGCTGGTCTGGTTTAATGGCCTTTCCTTTTGTTATTTTGTTTTTGCCAAGCGGAAAGTGATCTCTTCCTCCCCGACCATTGACGCCATGACTGAAATGGTGAAAAATTAAGTACTTGTCAAGAGAGAATTAAAATCAGGCCCGGCGTGGCTTGCGGGAGCGTCTGGAAATTTCCCAGTGGGACGGTCTCATGTGGGCTGCAGGGTCAGCACTCCCTGTTTTTGTTTTTTCATACATAACTTTTTATCAACAACATATAAACACAGAACACCGCTGCTCGTAGGTTGCCAGCTGCCTCTACCTAAGGCCGCCGGCAGCTCTCTCTATTGTTTTTTTTTTTGCGACATGTCAATCAATCCAGTAGGCGTGTCAACAAATGACCAATCGGTAACCTCAATTTGTCCCGAAGGTAAACGCCCTTTGACTGCAGCCCACCAGGGTGTACGCTCGAGAATGAAGTCTCAACCATTTGTGGACAGTGCACACAGTATCCGAGCGGCTCACGGAGTACACACAGCACGCCCGAGTATGTGAGAGCCTTTAGAAAGGCCAAAAGTCAGTACAGGATGCTTCTGAACTTCAGGCCCTCAGGGAGCAAGGATTTTTTTAAAAAATTTAATAAATAAAAAGCCAGGATATTTTATGGATTATTTTAGCACTTGCATAGTGTTAAGAACATTTCTACAAAATGTATTATGAAAACAGTTTACCCATGATGCCATCTAAAATGCAGTTAAAGCTTTATCATATTGTGTAAATGCTGCCATACAGTATTCTTATTTAACATGGACTGAGCCAAAGTGCAACATTAGCCCCTTTCATAAGTCAGATCCGCGCAATTCCCGCACAGACCAGTCCGGATTTAATCCCACTTGGGTCATTCATAAAACAAAGTTGAATCCGGCCACAGCCCGCCCTCAATGGAGCATTCACAAAACGATTGGCAACGCAGGTTAAAAAGAGGCGTGGTGAAAATGTGCAGCTCAGAGGACATGGTGCCTGCGTGTTTAACGTGGGACTGCAGAGGTGTATGTAAACAAACATGGCGACGCTAGCGAACAGAGTTGTGCTTATCCGAATGCTTTTTTTTTTCTTTTTCTCTTTTTTCTTTTTTTTCTCTCGCATCAATCCGCTCCAGAAGGGCCCCATCCTTCACTGTACCAGTAAGTCCCTTATTAATTTCCTCCTCTGCGCGCAGAGACAGGAGTACACGGGTCTCTGCATCACCCCAATTAGCCATTTCCGTGATGATCAATAAAAAAAGAAAAAGATTTGGCGAAGAATAGCGAGTGATGCGCAAGCAAAATACAAATGTCATGTTCTTGTTTACACATTTAAATAGAGTGCGACAGTGGGCGCCGGAAGAGTACGTCATAATTCAAATCGGTTTGAAGCCGCAGCAGCCCGACACCTTTCACAAGTCGACAGATCCGGGCTTAATACTACCTCTGCTCGCGGATCAACGGCAGATCAGAGGAGAGTAAAATTAACCCGGCAATGCGCGTTCGTGTTTTTTCTGAATGCTCGTTGGAGACTTTAACACGCATCAGGGCCGGATTGAGCTGTTTTATGAAAGGGGCTATTATCTAAAAAAAATTGGGAAACCACAGAAGCCTCATTCTTTTTACTAAAGAGGAGAGGGACCAGGCAGTCAGTTATCAGCGCAAAGCTCCCAAGCCTTCCTCTCTGATGGTATGGGGGTGCATTTGTGTCTCTCAGAACTGAATACACAGGTTTTAGAACAATATATGCCTCCACCCAGCAAAGACAACCCAAATTGGTTGAACAGCTAGAATCCCATATCAGAACAGAATAGGAACACATTCCCTTCCAAACTCCCCAGCAGCTGGCCTCCTCACTTTCTGGATGTTTACAGACTTTCGATAAAAAAAAAAATAAAAAAAAGTGGAGATGCTCCACATTGGGAAACATTGCCCTGTTCAAACTTTTTTGAAATGTTTTATTGCCACAAAATTGAAAAGATCTTTATTTTATTTAACAAGTTGTACAATTTCTTAGTTTAAATATTTTAAATGTTTATGTTCCATTGTGAATAAAATGCCAGTTTCTGATATTTGTTTATGTTTAATATGATGTCAAAAAGCTGTTCAAATTTGGGGCTGTACTTTAATGTTCATTGCGGTCTGGTTGCTAAAAGATGCTTTACATACAGTACAACCTACAACCAACCTTTCAGGTATTCAAACAGCATTTTTCTTCAAATGTATTTTTAAAAAGCCTCTACGCGCTGAAAACAAATGCACACAGAGCAATCACATCTATCCAGAAGCCAAACCTACGCAGACTGACACATCCCCAGAGATAACCTGCCGTCTGCCTGTGTTCCTACAAATTCATTTTCTAAAGTAATATTTGGTGGTTTCATAAAAACACAGTTGTATTCAGACAATAAATGGATGGTACTTTTATCAGGAAAAGGCTGTGAGATGCAAACTTTCTGACAACTGCTCAGCTCATGTAGGAGAAACTTTCACATACGCTTCTCGTCTCTGGAAGGATGGCGGAGTATGCATGTAATTTCCCAGAGCTGCTTGGCTTCAGCATCTCAGAGTTACGGAGCTGATGACTGAACCGTGTTTTCCCATTGTGGGCTATTAAGTACTTTCACAGTGGCAGTTTGGACTGAAGTGTTGAGCTAAAGGGTGCTTCATTGGTTGCTGTTGAGGATATGTGAATGTTTGGTGCCCACAATTTCCCCCTGCAGACAGATGCACTGCTGAGTGGCACCACACTGCTAAATAATCTTATCATATTTGGCTGTTGTCAGTGGTGACAGAGAATTTTATTTTCCTGCAGAATAGATCGGACATAATTGTCAGGCTGAAGCAGAAAAACAATATTTCCTCATCCGATACAGTTATAATTAAAAACTTAGCATTGCTTGAAGGAATGCATATCACCTACCAGAGTTCATTACAAGAGTTTTAACCAAAAATTAAATTATAATGAGAAGGGGTCGAGTTAGAGCCTATTTGGTCACATTCTTGTAAATGGTGGCGCAACTGGTGGAGCTGTTGCCTCTCTGCAAGAAGGTTGCCGGTCCATATCCCAGCCCGGGGGCCCTTCTGGGTGGAGTATGCATGTTCTCTCCATGCATGAGTTTTCTCTGGGTACTCCGGTTTACTTCCACAGACCAAAAACATGCTCGTTAGGCTGATTGGTAACTCTAAATTGTCCTAGGTGTGAGTGAGAGTTAATGGTTCTTTGATCATTTGTCTCTATGTGTCCCTGTGATGGACAGGAGGCCTGTTCAGGGTGTCCCCTGCCTCTCACACAGTGATTGCTGGACATGGGCACTATAGTGGCCCCCATGTAACGAATAAAATATGGGGTAAGGTATTTAAACACTTACTGGGGCACCATTATTGTAGAGATATAGGACTTACTGGTCAGTTTACTGACTTACCTATATTTTAGATGCGCAGGTCTGAGCAGACTTTCTCTGCACAAACTTGCCACCAATTCGCGAGTTCTTCATTTTTCCGGTACTAAATTGCTTTTACTGTAATTAGGAAAAATGTAATTTCACAAGAGACTTCAACTTATGTTGGTCTACCAGAAAATAGACCTTTTATTGAAACTATCACAAAAATTACATTAAACATTTGTATCGATATTAGCTCTGATTTAATAACTACGTTGACAAGAATTCAAATTAAAACAAACAGACAGTTAGGAACTTAAACTGTTGGTACATTTACTTGACAGATTAATAGCTTATGAAAAATAAGAAATAGGAGGAAGAAGATGAAAGCTAAGTTAACTGAAGTTGATTATTTTGAACCAACCAGGGTGGCAGCCTTTTCCCAAACAGGTCCAGCTGTACTTCCGACACGTGCAGCATACAAACAAGCCTCTTTACCTGGTGACGATACGTCTAGAGGAGATGAGGGCTGAGAAGTTTGTGGACACTAACGGACTGTGTGGTCCAGCTCAGGTCCAGTCGACTTCGTGCGTGTATGGCTGGATCAGACGAGCGAGAGCACGCTTTCACCGGCAGGAACAGACCCAATCGCACTGACTGATTTTCAAAATAAAACTTCCGAAAACAAATTCTTTCAGAAATGAGTGTTTCGAGGCACAGCAAGGCTTTGCCGTGACTCCAGCTGAGACGTGGGTCGAGTTGACACAATGACCGGAGCGTCTCCAGCTTTCCCAGAGGAGAGAAGCAGGTTGTGAGCTAGTTCTCCCCAAAAGCACTAAAGAAAAATGCAGGAAATGACCTTTATATGGGAGGCGGGGTCTGACCCACCTCCTTAATGACTACTGGCTGGTTTTAACAAAATAAGAGATGGGTTTTCATCTCATAGGCAGAATGGTCTCTGAAGGACAACAGGAAAACTGTTTACATAAACGGCCAGATGGACTGGCCTGTGAGCACAGAGAATATTATGGCTAACTTCATAGACAAAACAGAGAAGGAAGTGAACAGCCTTTACGTTTACCCTGAACTGTGTCTTAGAATCAGAGCCTGCTTGCTCTGCAGAAATAAAACCAGAAAGGTCAAACTCATGCAAGTAACAGATCATCATTAAAATGACAAAATATACTGTAGATCAATTCTGAATTAACACACATTAAAAAGAAAGTTCAATCTGATTAACACTAGAAGTCCCAGGATTTTCGACCTCCCCCAGAAGTCCTGAAAGAGGGTCAAAAGACCCTTAGTCCAAACCAACCATTAATGGGTCCACATTAGTGGGCCATTAACTGCCTTTTGTTATAAATATGCGTGCACACAACTCAGACACCCCCACCACACCAGACTGCACAAACTGCATTCCAATGTTTCCACCAGGTAAGTAAGACTCTGCTTGCACTTCCCCCCTGAGTCAGAAGAGAGGCCCTGACCTGAATTCACACATAACAAACCCTGAAGTTATCTCACAGTTGAACATTTTGGGACATCCACTGAACGGAAAGCTTTGTCTGCTCCAGAACAGTTTTATGCATGAAATTGTCTCATTCTGCTGTGCTGACTATCCTGTAACTTTGATGTTCTGTCAAATAAATTATTTTGCTTACCAGTAGTCTCTCTCCTTGTCCTTGGCGCATGTATATACGGTGCGTGCCGGCACATGCAGGTGGCCCATTGCTGTGTTCTAAAACATGCTTGACCTATTGTTGTCTGTCACCTGACGGACAGACACAGGTCACATGACATGAAGTCAACTGACGGACCGACACTGGTCACTCGACATGAGGTCAACAGACGGACCGACACAGGTCACACGGCATGAGGTCAACTGACGTACCAGCATAGGTCACATGACCTGAGGTCAACTGACGGACAGACACAGGTCACATGACCTGAGGTCAACTGACTGACCGACACAGGTCACATGACCTGAGGTCAAGTGACGGACTGACACAGGTCACATGACCTGAGGTGAACTGACGGACCAACACAGGTCACATGACCTGAGGTCAAGTGACGGACCAACACAGGTCACATGACCTGAGGTCAAGTGACGGACCAGCACAGGTCACACAACATGAAGTCAAGTGACGGACCAACACAGGTCACATGACCTGAGGTCAACTGACAAAATGACACAGGTCACACGACATGAAGTCAACTGACGGACCGACACAGGTCACATGACCTGAGGTCAACTGACGGACCGACACAGGTCACATGACCTGAGGTCAACTGACGGACCGACACAGGTCACATGACCTGAGGTCAACTGACGGACCGACACAGGTCACATGACCTGAGGTCAACTGACGGACCGACACAGGTCACATGACCTGAGGTCAACTGACTGACCGACACAGGTCACATGACCTGAGGTCAACTGACGGACCGACATAGGTCACACGACATGAAGTCAACTGATGGAACGACACTGGTCACTCGACATGAGGTCAACTGACGGATCGACACAGGTCACACGGCATGAGGTCAACTGACGTACCGACACAGGTCACATGACCTGAGGTCAACTGACGGACCGACACAGGTCACATGACCTGAGGTCAACTGACTGACCGACATAGGTCACATGACCTGAGGTCAAGTGACGGACAGACACAGGTCACACGGCATGAGGTCAACTGACGGACCGACACTGGTCACACGACATGAGGTCAACTGACGGAACGACACTGGTCACTCGACATGAGTTCAACTGACGGACCGACACAGGTCACACGGCATGAGGTCAACTGACGTACCGACACAGGTCACACGGCATGAGGTCAACTGACGTACCGACACAGGTCACATGACCTGAGGTCAACTGACGGACCGACACAGGTCACATGACCTGAGGTCAACTGACGGACCGACACAGGTCACATGACCTGAGGTCAACTGACTGACCGACACAGGTCACATGACCTGAGGTCAACTGACGGACCGACATAGGTCACACGACATGAAGTCAACTGATGGACCGACACTGGTCACTCGACATGAGGTCAACTGACGGACTGACACAGGTCACACGGCATGAGGTCAACTAACGTACCAACACAGGTCACATGACCTGAGGTCAACTGATGGACCGACACAGGTCACATGACCTGAGGTTAACTGACTGACCGACACAGGTCACATGACCTGAGGTCAAGTGACGGACTGACACATGTCACATGACCTGAGGTGAACTGACGGACCAACACAGGTCACATGACCTGAGGTCAAGTGACGGACCAACACAGGTCACATGACCTAAGGTCAAGTGACGGACCAGCACAGGTCACACAACATGAAGTCAACTGACGGACCAACACAGGTCACATGACATGAGGTCAACTGAGGGACCGACACAGGTCACATGACCTGAGGTCAACTGATGGACCGACACAGGTCACATGACCTGAGGTCAACTGACTGACCGACACAGGTCACATGGCATGAGGTCAACTGACTGACCGACACAGGTCACATGACCTGAGGTCAAGTGACGGACCAACACAGGTCACATGACCTAAGGTCAACTGACGGACCGACACAGGTCACATGACCTGAGGTCAACTGACTGACCGACACAGGTCACATGACCTGAGGTCAAGTGACGGACAGACACAGGTCACATGACCTGAGGTCAAGTGACGGACCAACACAGGTCACATGACCTGAGGTCAACTGACGGACCGACACAGGTCACATGACCTGAGGTCAACTGACTGACCGACACAGGTCACATGACCTGAGGTCAAGTGACGGACAGACACAGGTCACACGGCATGAGGTCAACTGACGGACCGACACTGGTCACACGACATGAGGTGAACTGACGGACCAACACGGGTCACTTGACCTGAGGTCAACTGACGGACCAACACAGGTCACATGACCTAAGGTCAAGTGACGGACCAGCACAGGTCACACAACATGAAGTCAACTGACGGACCAACATAGGTCACATGACCTGAGGTCAAGTGACGGACCAACATATGTAGCCCACTGAAAGGGACCGGGGGATTTAGAAGCCAAGTTCACTTGCGCAAAAAAGCGCAGCCTTAGTCAAATTAGTGTGCCCCCTCCTGTGGTGCGCCAGTAATGGCCTTATTTACAAAACAAAAGCGCCTGTTAACAGCTCATTATAGGATGTTAGCTAAAATCCTTCGGGTCACTCGACCCGTCTCTGGGTTCCAAAGGTAGAAATGTTGAATGACCCTTCTCTGGGACTTCTAGTGTTAATTAGTGTCCATTAATTCATAATAATTGTTAACCAAAATAGTGTCCACTCGTCTCCTCGAGGGCTTCAAGAAGGTGTAACACTTAAGAGTTTCAAAGAGATGCAGAGAGGTGTACTTGAAGGTCAAGCCTACAATATCAGAGATTAGGTGTATCACTACAGTCCCCCTTTTTGGAAGTCATCGCCTGTCCTTGGAGATGAGTTCCAACACGAAAGGATACCACCGAATGTCTCTGACCTCTATGTAATCCAGCAAGTGGAAAAAAAAAATCAAAAAAAGTTCAAAATTATACTCCCATAATGTTTTTGGAAATTCCATACTGTTCGTAAGTAATCCCATTGCGGTAAGCTTTCAATCCTTTGGAAAACATAGTCTGTTAACCCATGGAAAACTGAGTCTGTGATCCTTTGGAAAACAAAGTCTTATAATCCACAACGGTAAATCCACAACGATGGGGGTTATTGATTTCATCAGCAAGAATGGTTTTTAATCAGCATGTAGAGGGGATCCCTCGATTGAAGCAGAGGAGGCGGCCCTTGGATGAAGGTTGAAGACCAACGTTGGATCAGCAGGTCCCCACATCGAAGGTTGCAGGCTGGATGGCTTCCAGTCGGTGCCACCCTGGTTCAATGTGTCATGCAATTATGTGGTTTTAGGTGGGCTTATGATAGGGATTCTACATTAAGCCTTACCCTATATAATAATAATAATAATAATAATAATGTATTTTCCTGTCATCTGTGTACGTTTCCCATACACAGACAAAATTTGTCTCTGCATTTAACCCAACCACCACCAGGACATGCACCTGGTATGTAAGCTATCATGGATTAGATCAGCTACAATTACCAATTAAGGGGTGGATCAATGCTGTAAAAATCAGATATAGGGATCTATACCTATAGAAATGTGGAGGGCTTCTGTAACGAAGGCCTCTTCTTTCAAACTATTCCTCCATTCATTATTTAGTTTAGGTTAAACTAAAATAAAAAAAATGAAATCTAGTTTGGTCTAAATGTCTGTTGTCTTTTAGACGAACGACGCAAGATTTGGTATTCCCTATAAATTTTGAAGTCTATGGCGAGACTCATCAAAATGAATAGATCTAGAATAGAAACGATCGAATCGGTTCTACCTAAATGATTGGGAGGTCAGTGTAGATTATAGTACCTTAAGTAGTATTGATCTACAATGACTCTTCAAAGATTGAGATCTTTAACAAAATGAACAGCATGTTGGCATAGTTAAATCCATTTAAGTCTTCAACTAATCAACAATCAAAACCTCTTTTGGCTGGGAGTGTTCAGAAAACAATAACAACTTCAATAACAACAAAAGTAGCAATCAAGCAACTAAAAACAACGTTTCACTACGTCAAACTCACTCTGGTCGTCAGATTCCAACGTGTCACACACAAGAAAAACAGTTCTTAGCTTTATAACCGATGTCAATTAAATCCTGCAGATTTAAACGGTTGTTAAGGTTAGTTTTTGTTGTGGGTTTTATGCTTAGCGTTTCTAAGTTCTAGTTGGAACGGTTTCTTTTCGCAACTAGTATAGTTTAAACTGTTTAGTTTATTTACTATCCTGTGCTTGGACGACCTTATTTTCCCATGAAGTCTTTGAGTTTGCGAGATCTTTGTCGTTTGTGGGGTTATTGAAATCTTTGTCCTTGACATGGGCATGACCTAACATCACCCCCCTGTGGTCATGAGGGACCACGCGCACGGGTGTGGACGTCCGTCCATGGGCACGAGTTAGGATGCCTTTGTTTAGTTTAGGCTGTTTACGCAGCTTAGAGTAGACAGTACGCAGGAACTTCTTAGGTTTCGGCCAACGTAGCTCTGTACGTTTACCTCTTTCTGCGTAATTCAGGTGTGTCACAACTGTCGGCGCCGTCGCAGGCGTGTCTCTGTCGTTGTGATGTATGTCTTCCCACTTCATGAATGAAGAGGTGCTCTTTGAGTCTGTAAGAACTATGTCATCTCTGAGTAGTTCTAGATTCAAATGCTCTGGAACCAAGGTTTCATTGAAAGCTTGGCTGATGGCTGAATTATCTGTCCCAGAGGACAGTACAGCGTTCTCGGTGTGTGATCCTTGGATCTCTACACCGTCCTCTACCTGTGGTAGGAAGTGTGAGTCTGCCCCCCTTTTGTTTGAGGAGGGGTCCTCAAAATCTGTAACCATGAAGTCCAAGTGACCGTCAGCGTGTTGTAGACTGTCACTTTCAGGACTCAGATGTCCTTGAACCAAGACTTCACTGAAAGCTTGGCTGTTTGCCGCATTACCTGTCCCATAGGACAGTACAGCGTCATCGGTGTGGGACCCTTGGATCTCCACACCTTCTACCGGTGGTAGGTAGTGTTCAGTGAGTGCTGAAGGTGTCAGCTCGCAGAGGAGGTTCTCGTGTTGGGCCAGAGTCTGGTCCACCTGTTGAGTCTCCTCTGTCTCACCTGTATATGAAGGTTCACTTACCGGGTTTGTGGTCTCGGTTGGGGAATCCCATGTGACCTCAGCGGTACCTGTTGTTAGACAGTCAGTGTCCTGACCTTGGGGAGGTACCTCGATTGGCAGTGGACTGCTCACTGTGGCCCACATTGTCTGATTGCCATAATTTATAATCGCTTCAAAGCGATTTATAAAATCTTGGCCAACCACAAATGGAGTCTGGAGTGAGTCAAGTTCAGACACATATACCGGGTGGTATAGTGACATTTCGCCAATCTGCATGTGAACCATGGCTATTAGGGTTGTTCTCGTCTTTGCGAGGCCCTGTTGCTCACCATAAGTGTCTTTCACAAAGGGTATTTGCCTGTCAACATCGTTAGCGGCGGTCCTTAGCTCCTCAAACAGTTCGGCTGACATGATAGACACGTCTGAGCCGCAAACCAGGAGTGCTTCTTGCGCGAGGACCCCTTCCAATGTGAGTGGCAGGTAAGCTCTCTTAGCTATCCCCCTTTTTATAAAGTTACACAGAAACCGTTTAGGTTTTTCCACACGTGTCTGTGTACGTGTGACTCTGTCTGTGTAATCGTCGTCGCTGCCAGCATCATGATGGCTGTCTGCCTCATGACCTTCAGGATGTGGATTTTCAGCAATTTGTTTGCTGTCAGCATCTTTGTCAGTGTTGACGTTGTAGATGTCAACGGTGTGCACTGAGTTGTTGCAAAAGGCAGTGCTGTGCGTCGCTTCGTCAGGTTGAACAACGTTGTTTGTGTTATCATCAAGGACAACATCACACGTTGTATCAGCTTGGTCAACCACTGTAACATTCAAATCATTTGACAAACAACTCACAACCTCAGTCACGTCAACGCGCGGAGGCACCGTTTCCATAATCTGGAGCATGTGTGACTCTTTGCATGTCTCAAACTGTGCAGTTCGAGGGGCAGGGGCAGGACGGCCGCTTCTTGGGTGTACATGTCGGGACAGACCATTTTTCAAAGGGTCACGGTTCCCAGACATCAACTTCTCTCGAAGTTCACCCACTGTGAGACCTAGGTGAGAACTCCTTTGGTTCGATCTGAACCATCTTGGTTCATCTAGAGAGCGAACACCTACCTTGTGTGGTTCTCTGCTCATCTCAGGGTTTTCAACCTGAGGGGCAGGGGGTTCAGAACTCCCCGTGAACCAATCAGAGACACTGTTCCAGCTGGACACAATCTGTGGTTTGTTATCATGAAAAACCTGTTTAATTTCGCACTCTGTAGGAGAGGGAACCTCTTCTATTTCCTGCGAGTGGGATGTGACCTTTTGACCTGGGCACACCACTGAGGGTGTATTCCGCCGTTCGAGCATGTCAAAAATTTCCACAGCACATTGTTTAATTTCTGCCATGGTACTCTCTTTGCAATTAACATGGAAGCAAACACATTTCTTCTGGAAAGGCATGAGATTCTTAATGAAAAGACCTTTAAACTCCTCATCCTCCTCTAGTCCAGGGACAGTTTTGCCACCGGAGTAGACAGACATCAGCCTGTCGCAGAACGACAGGGGATTTTCCCACTTATCCTGACAGACTTCCACCGCAGCTAAGTAATTAGCATACGCTGAAGCAGATGTCCATCTACGTGCGATAAAAGAGGAGGCCCCATCAGGTGATGCACCTGTTTGAACGTCCATCTTTGTACTTATTTTCTGTGAAAAATCAAGTAAAGTGGGTCCTATTGCACAGTGTGCAGTCTCACCATGTGATGCCTGCGGCAGTCAACATGGAGTCCAAGATGTGAGATCAAATAAAAATCAGTGATTTTTATTAATTTGTCAACCCATGAGACGACCATCAAGGTCGGCTAGTTTTGTGTGATTTTTTGTGAAAACCAAGACAAAAGATGCCTCCTGTGTGTTATTTTAAACTTGCAGTTTAAAAAACAGGGACAGACAGCTTGTTTTGCACAGAATTTATGATAAAAGTGTCAAGTTTTATCAAAAAGCAGACATGTCTGTATTACTTCTGTGTAACTGTTCTGCCATCAACATTTGATTATATGTGAAAATCAAATGAAAGGGTGCTGTGTCCTCAACATTTCAAAATGTACTCTATTCAAAAACAGGAACATTCAACATGTACAAATTACAGGAAGACTGCGTCTTCCAAAGTAACCAGCAGATGGGGTTGCCGCGCTGGATAAGTTTTATCACAGCGACTGCAATTTCTCTATCTGACCTCTATAGAGGCGCAGTTATCACCCGTGAGCGAAGCTGCAGCTTTTAGCCCACACAGACATCTAACAACGGATGAAAAGCATCAATCAGACAGATCTAAAGCGTTACGTGATATAGCTTTAGAACCCCAGCCTCACAAAATACGAAACGATGTGAGAAACATTGGTTGAACTGTGAAATCTTTTAAACTGCGTTTAAAAGAAATAAGGTCGGACCCATAAAGCAGCTGCAGCTCCCGGTGTCACGTGACCTGGTCACATGGCGATCGGCAGTTTCAGAGCAACTGACTCAATCCACCCATTAAAATCCCCAAAACACCGCGATGAAACAGTCTTTTCAGAGATAGTAACGGACAAACAAGCATGAAGCCTGTAAGAGCAGGTTTACCGAAGTGAAAGTTGACGAGGAGTGGGCTCCCCCACCCCGCAAGCGTCAACACTTACAGCGTAACCGACCAATCACAGCGAAGACAGAACTGTAGTTCTAAAACCCAAGTGTTCATGGGAAATTGTGTCTTCTAACCCTAACGCCACCCACGTGTGACGCGCCGTTCGAGCGTTGTGTTCACGGACCTGCGGTCGGTCGAACAAGAGCGTGGAACGGACTTTTCAACATTCTAAAACAGTCATAAATATCGCAAAACACTGCGGTTAAGCCAGTCTTCGACGATATCACATGCATAGAACTCAAACAACACAGATAAACTGTCAGAAATGTGTGCAAAAATGAATCTGACAACCACAGTCTACAGAACCAACTTTTTTGAACACGACACACAATGGACCAATCACAACGCTTTAAGCAGCCATCTTGTCTCTCGGTAATGCTAACGTTAGCTCGACCCAGAGAGTTCTGGGCACTCTTTCACAAAATAAACGTATTTTTACACCACAAAAAATACTGCTAACGAGCCCAATCACATCCAGGCTACCCCCACGCCTTCCAGAGAAGGCAGCACGCTAACTGTGTACAACAACGGACTTTACGTCACTCGGAACCAGATCCCGTCCGGTCCAAGCTGAGAGGGTCCAATCGAACCTCACAACTAACAACACGTTGTAACAGATTAGGTAAAAATGGAGCAGCAAATGAGTGAAACAGACCAACAGCAAACCGCAGATGTAAAAAAATGAAGCAGAGGTGACACGGCGGTCACAAAACGAAAAAATGCATGCAGCCTCGCGACACGTAACGAAACGTCTCACAAAAACAAACATTCATCCGCAGCTTCAAGCATACGTTGAAATGTGAAAGAAAAGATAATTCTAACGGGAACGCACCAGACAATGCCACGATTAGCAATCTCTGACACCCACCAGCCAAAACTATTCTATAAGTCCAAAACAGGATACAAAACTAATGCCAACAAACACCGTGACAATAAGTTACACAAAACAACTTAATAACCGTTTCAGGAACGCGGACGAGCCACCAAAATGTAATGAATAATGTGGGGTAAGGTATTTAAACACTTACTGTGCCACCATTATTGTAGAGATATAGGACTTACTGGTCAGTTTACTGACTTACCTATATTTTAGATGCGCAGGTCTGAGCAGAGTTTATCTGCACAAACTTGCCACCAATTCGCGAGTTCTTCCTTTTTCCGGTACTAAATTGCTTTTACTGTAATTAGGAAAAATGTAATTTCACGAGAGACTTCAACTTATGTTGGTCTACCAGAAAATAGACCTTTTATTGAAACTATCACAAAAATTACATTAAACATTTGTATCGATATTAGCTCTGATTTAATAACTACGTTGACAAGAATTCAAATTAAAACAAACAGACAGTTAGGAACTTAAACTGTTGGTACATTTACTTGACAGATTAAAAGCTTATGAAAAATAAGAAATAGGAGGAAGAAGATGAAAGCTAAGTTAACTGAAGTTAATTATTTTGAAACAACCAGGGTGGCAAACTTTCCCATACAGGTTTCAGCTGGGCTTCTCACACGTTCAGAACACATCAACGCCTCGTTACCTGTTGACGATACGTCTTGGAGATAAGAGTTGAAGTTTGTGGACACTAACGGACTGTGTTGTCCAGTTCACGTCCAGATGGGCTTCCGCGTGTGTGAGCTGATTCAGACGAGCAAGAAGAACGCTTCTCCCGGCAGGAACAGAGCCAGCTACTGGCTGAACTTTCAAAATAAACTCCCGAAAACAAATTCTTTCAGAAATGAGTGTTTCGAGGCACAGCAAGGCTTTGCCGTGACTCCAGCTCAGACGTTGGTCTAGTTGACACAATGACCGGAGCGTCTCCAGCTTTTCCAGAGGAGAGAAGCAGGTTGCAAGTTAGTTCTCTCCAAAAGCACTAAAGAAAAATGCAGGAAATGACCTTTATATGGGAGGCGGGGTCTGACCCACCTCCTTAATGACTACTGGCTGGTTTTAACAAAATAAGAGATGGGTTTTCATCTCATAGGCAGAATGGTCTCTGAAGGACAACAGGAAAACTGTTTACATAAACGGCCAGATGGACTGGCCTGTGAGCACAGAGAATATTATGGCTAACTTCATAGACAAAACAGAGAAGGAAGTGAACAGCCTTTACGTTTACCCTGAACTGTGTCTTAGAATCAGAGCCTGCTTGCTCTGCAGAAATAAAACCAGAAAGGTCAAACTCATGCAAGTAACAGATCATCATTAAAATGACAAAATATACTGTAGATCAATTCTGAATTAACACACATTAAAAAGAAAGTTCAATCTGATTAATTAGTGTCCATTAATTCATAATAATTGTTAACCAAAATAGTGTCCACTCGTCTCCTTGAGGGCTTCAAGAAGGTGTAACACTTAGAGTTTCAAAGAGATGCAGAGAGGTGTACTTGAAGGTCAAGCCTACAATATCAGAGATTAGGTGTATCACTACACCCATGACCCAAAAAGGAAGAAGTAGATAAAAATGGATGGATGGGTGGATGGATGGACTTGTAAATGATATCATGGTATAGGTGATCTCATACAATGTTGTAAACAGTTAGGAAATACCGTATTTGTCGGAGTATAACACACAGTTTTTCTGCTCATTTGAATGTCCTGCGTGTTATACGCCGAAGCGTGTTATTTATGGATTTTTTCCCACATTTTTAGACCCATTTTTGGCTCTGATATCGTTTTTCATTTTGGGCAAAAAATGTTGCAGTACCACTTTTGTCCGCTAAGGGGACACTTCCAGACAAGTTTCTAACTCATGTGTCCAAAAAAAGCCTCCTCTGGTCGGACTGACTGTCGCTGCCCGCCTCCTGCTCTGGATGTAGCTGCTGTTAGCTGTTTTTGTTAGCAAGATAACTCATCGCGTCCCACCCGCTCGCATGAAATGGCGAACTACTTTTTTAAATCCAGCAGATTTGACCATTTCGTGAAACAGTTAAGCTCAGGAACCCTTGTGCTATAAAGTCAGCTAAGAAATAAATTTTTTAAACGTTTATTTAGCTAAACTTAAAGAAATAAAGCCGTCCCACCCGCTCGCATGAAATGGCGAACTACTTTTTAAAATCCAGCAGATTTGACCATTTCGTGAAACGGTTAAGCTCAGAAACCCTTGTGCTATAAAGTCAGCTAAGAAATATATTTTTTCTCGCAAAGAAATGATTGTTTTTACTGTGTTTTCTTGTGAAATCTTTCGTGCTCACTCGTTTCTGTGGCCACCATTTTAAGCAGGGCAAATGAGGCGCTGACGCGTCGCGTAGCGGTGACGCATAATAGATGCGCGTTATACGCCGAAGCGTGTTATTTACAGATTTTTCCAATTTATTGACAATAATTGGACAAGCGTGTTATATACAGGAGCGTGTTAAATTCCGACAAATACGGTAGTGTCTTGCTCAAGGACACTACAACAAATGGGCATGGCAGGAAATCAAACCTGTGACTTCTAAGTCCCGAGAAGGGTGCTCTACCACTGTGCCACAGTCTGATGTCACAATCAACTAAAAAACTCAACACGACTTGGTTGCGATTCCCCAAGGTCTGAAGTTTTATTATTCAGGGAGTTGTTCAGATTTCCAGGGGCAAAGCAGCTCAGAGTAGAAGAAATCCAGTCTTTATCCCCACCCAGCTCCCCCATTTCAGCCAAGGCAGCATTCATGTGACCTCTGAAGTGAGCAAGTTAAAAAGACTTTTGTTGCAGGTTTTTGTTCCACTGTAATAGCTGCAAATCATCAGCAACTATACAGCGCTTTTAACTCCAGGATGAAATGAGCCAATATAGCTCTAGCAGTACTTTATCTGAAGTATTTTCAACAAAAAAAACATGACTCCTTGTATTTGTTCTATAATAGTTGCCCATTCATCAACAAACAATGTGTAAGCACACAAAAGAAGCTGAACTAACAAAACAGAGGTATTGTTCACAATAAGCCTCACATCAGCAACATTTCTTAGCGTGAGCTTCTGCATGCGTTTGAAAACAAAACTACCTGTTGAGTATTTTCTGGTGTATAGGTCGCAACTGTGTATAGGTCGCATTGTCCAATTATCACCAATAGATTGGAAAAATCCCTAGATAGGTCGCACTGGTGTATAGGTCGCACCTACGTTTAGCTCTGCTGCAAATGTCTGCCACAGGAGCACACAGCAAGGCTTTTAAGAAGATTAACACTTAAAAACAATTATTTGTTTGATAAAAATTATAGCAAATATATGTCTGAGCTGAACTTTTCCTTAATAAATGAACGTAATTGTGAAATGAGCTGGATTTAAAAATTTGTTTCACCGAAAGTGATAACAAGCCATATATAGGTCGCACTGGTGTATAGGTCGCAGGCTTTGAAAAAACCATTAAAAGGTGCGACCTATACACCGGGAAATACGGTACTTTTCCATGAGAATGCTGAGAGTAAAACTGAGCTTAGTTCTTACTGTGTGCAACCAAAGTTGTGGCCTAAGGATGCCAACAGAACCACATCATCTGCAAAAAGCAGAGATGAGACTAATCAATGCTTTATCACATTCATACAACGATGGGACACACATCCGCGGCAATGAGGGGTTCAGTGTCTTGCCCAGGAAGACTTCGGCATGTGACTGCTGGTGGAATCAAACCACCCAACTCTTGCATTGGAGGACGACTGCTCTAACCACTCAGCCACAGCTGCCCGTAAAAAGACAAAAATAATGCATACAAACTTAAAAGGACAAATATGGAGAGATAAAAAGTCTAAAAGGACATCCAGTAATGGTCAATCAGGTCATCTGGACAGTTTCATTTTTGTGGAAAGATGTTTCGCCCTCTATCCAGAGGGCTTCATCAGTCTGAGGAGCCCCAAGTAAACTGTTTTAAGTGCACATGAACTTTGATGTCTTGAACCTCTTTGTTCTGTGGCTGCCTGCCTGGGAGGAGTCGACAGGGGACATGACAGCCCCCAGAAACCATCTCATCACCAGCAAACTGGTTGGTCCACTAAAGGAGTGTAGCTTAGTGGGGAAAACAGTTTACTTGGGATTCCTCAGACTGATGAAGCCCTCTGGACAGAGAGCGGAACGTCTTTCCACGAGAAAGAAACTGTCCAGATGACCTGATTGACCATTACTGGATTTTGTACCTTGATGATAAAGCATGAACTTTGAAGATCTAAAAGGACATGTTGGGAGACAAAAATTAGAAAAATAAACTCAAGGGAAATGGAAAAAAAGAGCACTTAAAATGGCTTAAAGGAGACCACATATAGGTCTTTAAAAATTTTATGTTATGTCTGTGTGCTATCTTGACAATATTAATTCATTTTAATACACAAAATAATTCTTAGATAATCAATTATACCCTTTTTAATTCTGCCATTTTTAACTTTCGTTTTGAACGACCGGTTTCTGATACTGAGTTCTGAAGTCCACGCCCTTCAACGATCTGTTTACGCCCTCTGAACAGCCAGTATCTGTAATGTGTTGTTTTAAAATTAGCTCTTTTTTTATTACTCATTTGACTTACTGTTAGTGCTAGCTTAAGATAACTTACCGAAACCCGTCTGAGCGCGCCGCAATTTGCTGCTCCTTTTAGCATGAGACCACCCGAATCCGAAGCTAATGTTAGCTTGTTCCTCTTCCGGTGTTCGCCAGCTCCGCTCGTTGCACGCGGAGATTTTGGGAGTTATCGCTGTTCCAGTCAAGACAACACAAAGCGAGGCTGCTGCGAGGCTGTACAATTGAAGCTCTGCTCCATCGCGCCAGAAGCAGTGTCCCGTTGCCGCCGGTCCCTACGCCGGGGGTCCGCTCGTTTAATTTTTGCCGGCTGCGCGTTGGGAGCGATCGCAAATACACTAAAAATTGAACTAAAACATAAAAATAACAATTATACTTTATTTATAAAGCCATTTAAAAAAAACACAGCTGCAACAAAGTGCTGTACACATGAAATTAAGAACATATAAACAAAAGATGAGATGAAATCATGAAAAACAACAGTCATGTGTTTAATACAGAAGTGGGTTGAGCCTAACCAGGGGTTGCTAGGTGAGGGGCTGGACTCAGGTTTGAGGTGGTTGGCTGCGGTTTGTGACGTCACAAACCGCAGGAAGTGGGAAACGAAGTGTATTTATCAAAGATAAATAAATCTACTTAGAGTAAATAAACCACTGGGTGCATTTTTTTGGCCTTAGGACTGTTTTTTTTATGAAGTAAATACCCAACGTTGAGTAAAAAAACCCATTAAAAAGTGAATTTTGAATATGTGGTCCCCTTTAAATGGACAAATAAGGAGACGTAAAAACAAAAGGGGGGCATAAAAAAGTATGCATGAGACAAAAAAGGACAATGAGACAAAGATGCATAAGACAAAATGGACACATAGGGAGACAAAAGGAAGCATGAGAAAACAGCTTTTTTTAAAAATCCACACAGTTTTTTCAAGGATTTAAAGGGATTGTGACATGATTTTTTTACTATTCATAAAATTGCTCAAAATATATATATTTTATCATTTAAATATGTTTGTTTTTGCAAACAAAATGATAAATCACTTTAATTTTGCTTTAAAAGTGATTTTGAACTTCAAGCCGTGTTTAATCATGGGAAATCCCATTACACACGAACGCACCATCTGTGATGTCACACTGGGCAGAGCTCTGGGCTTGTCACAGTGCGCAGGTATGAGCAGCTCGACATGAAGGAAGTCTGATACAGCATCAGACCTAAATTAGATCCTGTTGTTTCTTGTTCCATCACCCAAACTATTTTCTGCTTCCCAAAATGAAGACAAATAGCTCAAATCTTCACATAGATTGATAAATTCGTCCAGTTTTAAATTGTCCGCTATTAAAGACACCACAGCCCTCTGCCCAGTGTGACATCACATATGGTGCGTTCGAGTGTAATCGGATTTCCCATGATTAAACACGGCTTGAAGTTCAAAATCACTTTTAAAGCAAAATTAAAGTGATTTATCATTTTGTTTGCAAAAACAAACATATTTAAATGATAAAATATATATATTTTGAGCAATTTTATGAATAGTAAAAAAATCATGTCACAATCCCTTTAAACTCAGCGCAGTTAAATAAGAAAATCAATTGTAAATAAAGTTAAACGCTTCGAAAAGTTTAAAAGTTACAAAAGTCATAGCCCCAATGTTCTGAACGAGCTGAATGTTTTGATGGCAGAAAGGCTGAAATAGCTGAATGCATGCTGAATTACAGTAAAAAAACAAAAACAAAAAACCAAAATAATAATAATAATAATAATAATTTAATTTATAACGCACTTTTCATTAATGAAAATCTCAAAGTGCTAAGAAGGAACTCTAAACAGGAAAAAAATAAAAAATAAACATGAATGCTGACTCAGCATATACAATTACCTACTTTGTTTCCCCTGTGGGGGTGATGTGTCTGCAAAATGATATTTTTTTTCTTATGAACCAACATTTTGATTATTTTTCAAAATTGTGCGATTTGTCACACAATTAAAATAAAACTCTGCCTTTAAAGCTTTATAATGTCACCTCACATTAAGACGCATTAGAAATATGAATGAATAACTTTACATGTAAAGGTAGCAGTCTGCTCATTCAAAGCTCCACCAAAAGAAAATTTCAGTGTGAATCAAAAAGTGAATGACCTTTGTGCTAAAACTAATTAAATCTTATCTGTGTTTCTCTTCGCATTAAAATATAAATCCCTGCACAAAGAGAAATTGGTGATCAAAGAAAATAGGACCATAATGGTTGTGTAATCCAGATGCTTTTATTTTTTTAAATAATTATGTGACTTCACTCACTTGTTCCCTAGCTCTGTCTCTGCAGGGTAAATAATGTCCCTACCTAGTTAAAACAGAAGGTAGAATGGTGGAAGAAAAATTAAATAAATTGGTACCGTTTTAGATAAGGAGAAAAAATAATTTAATATACACATCCCTGCAGGCTACAGTGATTTAAAAAAAAACAAGAACCAAAAGAAGGTTATTTTAAACCCAAACATATTCAAACAAAGATTTTTTTAAACAAAACAACAGTTTTGTTTAATTATTATTTTTTAATGGTTGTCATGACATTGCAACATTTGTTTCATTGTAATAAAATTAGTTATTTTTAAATATTTTTGTCTACTTGTGCATTTAAAAGACAAATACATCATAAACATCCCCCAAAAAAGCAGACAGAGCTGAGCTGTGGAAGACTGATGACAATCATAAATTCATTTTTTAATTGTTCTAATTCTTAGGTTATAATTATACTTCATTTGTACTTTTGCTACTATTTTGTAATAGTTGTTTTATTTGCCAGCTGCCAAAGGAGAGGGGCAATATGTGCGTTTGTCTGTAGTGTTAACAAAATATCTCATGACCCAGTGAACAGATTATAATTAGAAGGTGATTTTTAGGGTAAAATTGTGTGCGTGGACCCAGGGGTGGGGTGAATGGTTAAGGTTGGTGGGGGGCCTACAGGACTGCTTAGCCCAGGGGCCGTTGGGGCGGCTGTGGTTGAGTGGTTAAAGCAGTCGTCCTCCAATGCAAGAGGTGGGGGTTCGATTCCACCAGCAGTCACATGCCAAAGTGTCCCTGGGCAAGACACTGAACCCTTCATTGCCTCCGACTAGTGTCCCATCGGTGTATGAATGTGATAAAGCATTGATTATTATTTAGATATAGTAGAGTGCTGTATGAATGGGTATGTTCATACCATCTGCTCACAACAGACTCATGTTCAGGCTGCTGTTTAATACGCCATATTCTATTACATTGTTAATGTTTAGCATACATTTTAGATCCTTACCGTATATACCGTTTCCTTTTTATCCTGTATACTTTTGCTGTTTTTGGGTGTAACTGGGACGTTGAGTACACAATTTCATTCCACCTCATGTACCACATGTGACATCACCTTGAACGGGTAAATGAGGACACAGACTGTAGTGTAAAGAGATTTGAGTATCTTGACAAGATAGAAAGGTGCTATATAAGTACAGTCCATTTTACCAGCAGGTTAAGGGGCCATAGCTACGGTATTTGCTCTAAGCACACACAAAAATGGCTACATCATTTTTACAGATTTTAAGCTCAAATCTGGAGGGGTGGTAGCTGAGAGTCAACACATGCACTGAGTGCTTTCACACTATCTCACATTTACAAGGTTTGACCAAAACTTTTATACGTAGTTTTGATCCTTAGCACAAAATATTTAGTTTAAAACTCGGACATGAAAGGTGTCAAGTGATACAATCTTCTTCTACAAATGCTAGGTCTTTAACTATAACATCCCCTCCCCAAGGACGTGGAACAGTGTCAGAGCTTAACCGAGCTGGCTGATTAACAAATACCTCTTATCAGGACTATGGCTCTGGGCTGTGCTACAACTTCCCCTCAAACTCATGCCTTCGACGGCCTTCCTCATTACCTCCAATGGTGCAGAATCCTAGAAGATGTGAAGGCGCCAAAGGGCTGTGTCGCTCACCTGGCAACCGCGCTGGAACCCCCACCCCCTACCCACTCCACACACATATGTATTATGATTATTTACGGTATGTGCTTTTTAAGTTGTGCCGAGGTCATTTTTTGCAACTCTAATACTGTATCCCCAGATTAGATATTTTTTACACCTACCCTCC